>NQII01005536.1:66270-84087 GCA_002778355.1 Clitarchus hookeri
CCCCCCCGGTCTACCTCGTGGAGGTCCACGTCACGAGTCAACTTCCTGTCGGGTGCCCGCACCCCTCCGGCAACTCACGCTGCAACCCCCTCCACCCTCAGGAAGTGTTTTTCACAAATTTTCTCCACCCCCTACTCTTTCACCCCCTACTTCAGCTCCTGTATTCACCCGCGATCACGTTCCCTTCGCATAAATTCTCCCGGACGTAGCTCCCCCCTACCCCCCTGCAGGAAACGGCAGCCGGGAATCGCAATAGCACCACGAAAGCCTTTAAGAGTCGCCGTAAAGACGTGGCAATATTGGNGGGGGGGGGTGATGAGAATTAAAGTCGGCCGAAGATAACGTGGCGTGGTAACAAGGAAGGTGCAGATGGAAATAAATGTCGACGTGAACAACGCTTAGGCCCTCGGTTTTTTTTTCTTTTTCAAAACCAAAATAGGAACATTTTCCTGAGCAAAGTAGAAATAATATATCTCTTCGAAAGCGAGTTTCGCAGAGGAGGAGGGGTAAGACACGCACAACGAAACTGCGTATCTCATAACCATGAATTTTTCTAACACTTGTATTACGAAATAGGAAGTTACTGGCCACTTCAAAAGTGTTTGGTTGAGGATGGACGAAATCGTCATGTTGAATTTTATAAGTTTTCTTTCCACGACTCACGGATCTATTTATGGATTCTATTTCACGGAAGTGTAACTAACTTAGTACACATTGTTTATTTTTGTAATACTTTTTCCTGAAATAATATAAATAGGCGAATAATGAAAAAAGTTTGTTTTCCACGAGTGTCACTCACTGTTTACTTTGTTGCTGTAATTTACCTTATCTGAGCTATAATAAAACATCGTAAAATGCTAAACGAGTTTCTACTCCACTAAACATAGGTACGTTTAAAGAAAATTTATTTATTACCCGCATTTAGTATTCTCTTAGAGTACCTAAGGTAGAAGTAGAGTTAATTTCCTTATGTCACTACAGTACAGGATACATCAATACACAACCTAGGTGTAGTAAAATTGCTTCAGGCATTACCACAATTGTCACAAAAGTATTAAACATTGAGGGGTGGTAGAGCTCACTAAAACAAACAATTATTGTATAGGAATATGTGGGCGGAAGTGACGCGTTGAGGCACAAACACAAAAACATAACACATTAACGGAAACATAAAATGCTCATTAGCGGCATACTTAACAAGTGATTTCGTACAGAAAATGTTAAAACAGTTGCTGGAAATACATCCACCAACAGTCACGCATGCTTGGCGACCTCTACATATGGCGTGATTGGCTGACAATGGTGGCGTGGGTGAAATACCCGGCGTATTTGAATCTGTTCGCCAATCACTCCACCGACGCTACCAAGCTTGCATTACTGTCGGTGGTAGCAATTTTGAGCAATTATTATAAACATTGCTGTAAAAAGGCATTTAGCGGCGACGTAAATAAACAATGTGTTGCATTTGATGTGTTATTTTTGTGTTTGTGCCTCAACGCGTCACTTCCGCCCCTATATTCCTTTACAATAATTGTTTATTTTAGTGAGCTCTACCACCCGTCAATGTCTGTCCCATGATTTTAGAATTAACCTGTATATAAGAGGATACGAGGGAATATTCCACTACAACACATATCTTAAGCCTCCCACCTACGTGGTGCTTCAACCGGGTCGCAGAGTGTTTTAGTTGTGCACGTTTTTCTGCGAAACTATTAAACGTGCGTCCAATCTGCTGCACTACGAAAAGAACACACACCTCAGACGAGGGCCGTCCAGTGCTTTCAAGACGTGATGTACATTAGAAACACCATTTCATCGCACTGCGAAATGGGTAAAAACGGCTTTTTGAATAATTCTCTAATTGTTACACTTGATGAATGGTTTATATCACTAGGGTGCTTTCTAAAGCATTTAAAAGATAAATAATTAACATTGTGGTAAGGAAATACTTCGGTTACTTAATTAAAAATTATACTGTAGCAAAATGTTTGGTAGTGTTGTACATTCTTCTCTCATATACAACGGAACTATTATATTTCTGCCGATTTTGATGGTTTCTGTGAACTATTAGTGAGCACGATTTTTATGCTACACCCAGTTATAATTGAAGTTCTAACCACCGTCGTTAAAGGTAGACGTCAATTTTAATTTTTACTCATTAACCATAAATATTCTATCAAAATGCCCGTAACTATATATTTACATCGTCCAAGTCCCCATCACTCACGAAACAAGAAACAAGTGCTACTTAAACAAGTGCTACTTAAGCAAGTGCTACTTAAACAAGTACTACTTAAACAAGTGCTACTTCCTTACATTACAAACAGGTCAGTCCCAGTCTCTGCTGCCCAGACATTGTCATTTCACAGTTATTTCCAACTTCTGTGAAGCCCTGTTGAAGTTCTACTTTCAGGCTATTCCTCCGCCTCATGCAAAAAAATGTTAACTAAGTCTAGGAAATTACACAACAAAGAGGACAACGCACCAAATTCGCGCGCACTCAGTTTAATAATATTTTGCACGTGTAACATAACTTACTAGGCGTTACCAACATCTTTTATCTCTATGTTTCGGTTTGATCAATTATGACTGTAATAATTTATAGATAAAATATAATTAACTGTTCGATTTAAACAAAAAATAAGGCACTTTAAGGAAACAAGGAAACAACCAACCAAGTCGTGAATGGGATGATTTTTCAAAGGTTTGATTATAAAATATACTGCGAATATACTATACGCTTGTATTGCTACAGCTGTAGCTATATGCGTTCTGCAGTGTGGCTGTAATTACTAAATAACGCACAATGCAATACAAATTAGCGAATACCTATGTGCTCCTTACATTTTATTAACTGCCAACTTCTGTAGAGGAGTTCGTTACAGTCTTCGTGCAAGAGATTATGAACGGAAATTAAAAACAGGTAATGGTTGTGGGTGATTCTTAGAAAAAAAAATTGGTTTTTAATAAGTAAACCACTCCCAACAAAAGTGAGAGGGTGCTAGTAAAAGTTACATGCCTTGACAACTTAGTAAAAGTGTAATGATTGAATCGTTTTCCGCTGAAATTGGAGTATTCTTAATTTAAGCACAGTATATACATATATATATCAGTATTTCTTAATTTAAGTGGCGGTATGAACTGTTGGCAGTTCACTGAGAACTTTTCGTAGCCCTGCTTAGGATCTGCTTTTCACCCCATTGCGCACCATTCCACCAGAAATAGCATGCAGAACAGCTAGAAGTTTGTCTCCATGTTTTCGAAACACTTTGTATATTATACATGATGATTCTAAAATCATGGGACAAACATTGAGGGGTGGTACAGCTCACTAAAAAAAAAAAAAACAATTATTGTATAGGAATATATGGGCGGGAGTGACGCGTTGAGGCACAAACACAAAAAAATAACACATGAAATGCAACACATTGTTTATTTACAACGTCACCGCTAAATGCCTTTTTACAGCAATGTTTATAATAATTGATCAAAATTGCTACCACTGACAGTAATGCAAGCTTGGTAGCGTCGGTGGAGTGATTGGCGAAAATATTCAAATACGCCGGGTATTTCACGCACGCGTGCAGCCGCACAGGATAGTCGAACGACGAGGTCTTCAATGGAATCAACTGGGGTCTCATAAATGAGGAGTTTCAAAAGCCTCCATAGGAAAAAATCGGGACTCGATAAATCTGGCGATTGTGGTGGCCATCGGACTGTTTGTGCATCAACGCGTCACTTCCGCCCATATATTCCTATACAATAATCGTTTGTTTTAGTGAGCTCTACCACCGCTCAATGTTTGTCCCATGATTTTAGAATCACCGTGTATATACACGCTTGCATACACTTAGTCTCGTGGCTATACAGTCTCAAAGTGGTTGACAACGTTGATTTATGCACGCGGCGGAAGAATACACAAAGGGTAGTAAAAATAAACTAAGCAGGGATTTCTAAAGTGTTAAAATTTCCATGCACCAACGAAGGGAGTGGGGAGTAAAGGATCTGAATACCAGCTGTCTTATTGTAAACAGAAGGGAGCCGACGTTATGAATTTGCCTATGCAAATTTGACATTTTATATCTAGTTATTTTTGGGATCACGAGTCCTTTGTTTCTATAAATACATGTATTATTAATGGACCTAAAACGCCAGCTGCAGATTTTTGGATTTTCGTGCGGTATGGAATTGCTTTCGTGGATAAAATCGCCTCGTTTATTTTGCGATTTTTTTCAATGCCAAGTTCTTGGCTACAAGTCTTTAAGCACTTCGGCAACCGTGGATGAGCGAATGAGGTAAGTTTGCTCATAGAGGGGAGATGGAAAGGAGAACGCATCGCAGTTGCGCAGAAACCCATTAATGACTTCTACACTGACATACTTTATATATATATATATATATATATATAGTATATATATAAAGTATATATGTATTCCTTTGATAAAACGATCAGCATCTATCAACGTAATTATTTGTACTGAAGTAAGGGATTTAGAAGAAAAAAAAAACGTGAAGAAACGTATAGGCTGCTCACGATAAAGAGAGAACTTTCGACTGCCCTGCTTTAAGATCTACTTTTTCCTCATTTAATAACCTTGTGTCACGTTATGGCTATTTCATGTTATCGAGGCCATATAAGAGTGCAGTCAGACTGGCCATCTACGAGGACTATTGTCATAATTATTAGACGAGCGGTTGATGTAGCAGGATGTTTAACAAAAAGACAACGAAACAATGCTTCCCTTATATATGAAAAATTTACATTGTTATGGGTGAGTGAATTAGTGAAGAGATTTGGGCGGCTCTTAACAGCGAGGTCTGGAGAGCCGATGAGGGTGATAGAGGTAAGTATGGAGCAGCATCGGAATGGAGGGGGGGGGGAAGCGGGAGATGCCCGAGAAAACCCACCGACCAGCGGCATCTTACAGCACAATTCCCACATGCGGAAATCCGGGAGTGACCCGGCCGGGGATTGAACCTGGTTCGCCTTGGTGGGAGGCGAGCAGGCTAACCGCTCATTCACCGCAGCCCGTATTTTCATGGGCCTAATTATACTATTCCCGTGACAGTTAAGTGAAAATGGGAAATTGTTAGGAACATAAACGTGTTATCAATATGCCAATTCCTTCTCTATTGTATATAATAAAATATACCAAGCTGATATGACAAATTTTAATATTGCACTTGCAACACAATGCCAAAACTTAGAAATATTTTAATTAATTCGCTGACAAATTCACTGGGGGCCGGCATTGCAACGCGTACGGTAGCGTATATGCTGTTATCGGTCAGTGACTTTTTTTTCTTTTCAAAAGTTGATTTCAGAAGCGCACGCTTCACCGTGAAGAACCGATACACATAACATTATGGTGATTTTTGGCGATTTTGCTGTCTATCCATGAGCTAATGTTGGGGACATGCGCAGATATATGCCCGGTTCACATGTACGCCGACTACAGAGGACTAACACGCCGGAAAATTAGAAAAGCTAAACAGAAGCCGTCCTCGTTTTCCGCACGAGCCGCGCAGAAAAGTTGAGCTCACGCAGAAATTTCTGCCTTCGGAAAGAGCAAACTTTGCCGATGTTTGCCAGAAGTAATTTGATTACACTAATTTGTTGGATAATAAACGTGCATTGATATTGTAACGCGCGGACAACCGCACTGGATGCGGGCGCCGTGTTTTACCTGGTGGTCCCGGCGCTGTGGGGCGTGACCCACCTCGACCTTGCCCTCCCACCAGGCAGACCGGCTCACTGCTCCGTCATCCAGCGGCCGGGGGAATGATTGACAGCCAACCTGGCTGACTTCACGGCCCCCCTCCCCTTGTCGGAGGAGTCGACGACTTGAGAGTATGAGCAAGACTTTTCTGGTAATCATTTTCCTCGGCGCAACGCGGAATTTGAAGAAGGTTCTGGACTACGGTCGGTGCCATCTATAAATACCGCCGCAGTCGGAGGACACGATAGTCTTTGTGGTAACCATTTGGCTGAAGTGCGGCAATCTGACGAAATCTAGTGCCGCGAGGGACATCAGCGGAGAGGACGGACGACGGCGCAGGGTGCGAGACGACGGCAGACGAGATTNGGCCTCTCTCGGAGCACTCTAGAACATTCTGGACTTGTAGAATGTGGACTGAATAATTCAATAGGTTTTGATACACTTTTTAGTGGGACTGATTTTAGTTATTTGACTGCATTAATTTCTTCGAGGTGATATTAAATTGTATTGATTAAATTGACTTATTTTAAATAGCAAGTTATAGCAATTTTTCGTGAGATATTAAGTCGAGAGTATTTTCTTTGTAGTGTTTGTAAATAAATGAAGTAATTAACATTAAATATTTATTTGATAATGACTTCCATCCCTTAAAGAACCTGGTTAAGCCCACTAACTTCGAGAAATTGTAACAATATAATATTGATACATGATGCCAGGGGCGTATTCGACTTCATGAGGGGTCGAGTTATTAATAAAAAATAAAAGAACTAAATATTTTTTTGAATTCATTCGCAGCTATTATTTACAACACTAAACTACCTATCTCCACTATTGCTCTTGATATTCTCCGTGAGCGCTAGACTTAATATATATCTGAATTTTAAGGGAAGTCCTTATCACCATCTTTATATTGGTTACAGGCATTTAATTTATGCTCACTATTTACACATATTCGATTTGTCTATTACCATCATCCCAAATTTCTGTTATCAAGCATCCAGTTCAATAATATCGCCCGCTAGTCTTACTCTCCTCTGTACCAACGCTCGCAGTCCGCATACATCACTCTCGCTGGTCTCTCTCGCCGCCACTCGTTGCTGTGCTGGCACGTCGCTTCGCTGCCTAAGCACACCTGGTGCTTAAGGTCGCACAATTTTCCAAACTCTAAACTGTCGGCTCAGAGGCCCGTCGCAGCCTAAGTAGTATCGCTGGCTCGATCTAGAAGGTTCCCCGCACCTTGAGTCATGCTGAGAGATGCTATGGCAATGACCAGAACATTCTTGCAAAGATAACCCCAGAAATCCAAACTGCTCAAGGTTGGAAGTGCAACGCGAGTCCCGATAGGCCTATCTGGCACAAGCGATGACTCACCTTTGTAAATCTCCGCGCGCTCCTTTGGTCACTTCTCTGGCATTGACACTCCTTCGCTCGCTCGAAGGGGGTGGAGCAAGGGAAGCGATGCGAAGCAGTAACCATGTAACAATAGTATAGAACAGTTCAAGGTATATATTTATTATGTAATATGTGAATATAATCGTGAATTTTATTCAACACTTGTATTGACAAAAGTAGTTTGGAAATAAACCGGTAGGTAGCATTACAATATAATGTATTTTTGGAAGTATAGTCTCTTGAAACTCGTAAAAGAATGGAATTAAAGTAGTAGGAAAATGGCGGTTCTGGGGCAAATGGATGCTTGCTGCGAAGCCGTGGGACCACGGCGACCATCTTGCATTTCACTTTTTTCCATTTTTTCCTTCGGAATTTCACTTTTATCCCTTGGAAGCTATTTATTTCTAATTCGTTTCATAAAGTGCTTACAGTTCTAGCACTATAAATGGTATGTATTCAAATAAGTACATGTACGTATATAATATTTGAAACGAAATAAATTGTTACCCTGTACTCTATAACTGAATTCCTCTCGTAAAGGGACATGCATTAGTGACTTGGCTGGTCTGCCACCCTGGAGCCTGACGCGTCTCTCTCGGCGAGTGTTATGTGCCATACCTTCGACTTGCCGAGACCTGCACAGTGATCGCGCCACCAGCCGACCACCTGCGGCAGCATTACAGATTCTCAAGATGTTAGTTGATCGCACAATGTTGGTTGGGTCGGACGCGTTCTGCTGCTAATGTTGCGAGTGTTGGCTATACTCTGAATTTGACGGTTTCGTTTCTCTCGGTTCGTACAAAGATATTTACTATTCTGTTGTACTGACCAGGACGGCCTTGTCTTGCCTAGCATCGTCTAAACCAGCGTACAGCTCCCGACGCATGTGTTATATGTGATTACAATGTTTGGTAAGTGATTATAACTATTTTCATTTATATTTAATTTTTATATTTGTTGCATCAGTGTTGTCCTCGTATCGTTCCCGACCTTCACAATGGTAATTTTTTCTCCTAACATAACATACAGTGCTCGATGCTAGCGCAATATGCATTGGTTGGTAAACGTTTATAACTATTTACTGTTATAATGATTTTTATATCTGTTTGCCTCAGCGCGTAGTGGTGACGTCTCTCTTGCGCAACTAATGGTTTAAATGTATGTTGTTTCGTGGCAAGCAAAGGAACAGAGTCTTTACAAGTAGCGTAATGTGTATCGCACTTGGTACATTGTAGACTTTTTTTTGAGGTTGGTTCTTGTGAACATATGCTCTTTTTATGTCCTTGAGCATTCCAGCTTTTTTACAAAAGTTCTTGGTGCACTGGTAACGTTGATATCACTACTATGGTCTGCAGAACCAACAGGTATTTTTTTTATAGTAACGTGACCGATTTTTTATGTACAGGATAGTTTCATATCTTTTACATGCTGTTCCCGCGACACTCTTGTTAAACCGACAGTGTTGATTTGTGTTAACTCGTACATCTTTTAATGTAACAGGTGACTACCTACTCCTTGCTCTGGTGCAATTGTATATACATTTATTTTTTCCAATGTATGGGTGGTTGTTGTTAAGGATTACCCATTCTATCGATGTCTCAGGACGCTGGCCCTCGTGTCAGGCTGTGTTTATTTATATGCATTAATTATGCTTTAACCTCCACGACTACATACATCTTGCTCGCAGCGCGTTTGTGTTTACCTTGACTTTTTCGTTTATGGATGATTGTTGCATGTTACCCATGCTAATGTTTATTTTAGTGCATACAGGTTGATTCACAGCGCCCGTATCACCACTTTTTCTCGGAAAAAACATGGCACCGGGGTTTGCGAAAAAAAAGTGTGATAACTATACCCTATATGAAGCATCGATTGGTAGTAATCCCGTTCCCCCGAACATACCGGTGGTAGGGATATGGGGGGTGAGCTTTGAAATTGGAAATGGGAATGTGGGTGGTATAAGGTATCATTGGATATATAGTTAAAAAAAGGAAACAAAAGTTACAAAGACACTTTTTTTCTGACGTGCATAGATTACACACAATAAATTAAATCATCTAAGCATATGGTTTGTGACATGCGTAGATTATGCACAATAAAAATTGATCTTACTACAATCAAAAGGAAATAAACGAAACATGCCTATGTTATGAATTTGACGACTATATCTTAAACGATTCGGAAATGGCGACCAACTATGCTTATAAGAGGACTTAGGGTGTAATTAGGGTGTAATTGGCAGCCAGCTATACTTATACGGGGGCTTAAGGCCTAATTGTTTTTACCATCCTATTTAGCATCAAGGGCAATGCCTATGTTATGTATTTGAAGACTATATCTTGAACGGTTCGGAAATGGCGGTTAACTATGCTTATAAGAGAGCTTAGGGTGTGATTGTCTCCACCGTCCTATTCGACATCGGCGGTGATGCCTATGTTATGAATTTGACGACTATATCTTAAACAATTAAACTTCCTTTTTTTTTTCGTGATGACAATTTTATTGTCTGGTGAGTGCGTAGGCTGATGCGGGTATTTACTCTATTTCTTCCTCTAACCATGCAATGGCGATTTATATACATATAACTTCAGGGGCCTGTCCGAATGCTCGGGATGGTAATAACTATATATGTATTTGTCGTTAAACATCCTATTTTTCTAGATGTTGCAGTGGTATTGTAAGCAAGAGACTCGACTGCCGATCCCAGAGGTGCTAGAACGATGCAGCATGCCTCTGACATTTTTTTTTAGTTCCGAAAAGACTACAAACCAAAAAACAAATTTCCCAGCACTCCTAGCGGTTGCCGTTTGAACTATACTCCCCGATGCTAGCGCACTCTGCAGGCGACGAGTTAACCAACACCTACAAAATGGCTGCGATAATACCGGCGCTCCTAGCCTCGAACTGTAGAACTTCAAACACTTTGGTGGCGGACTCAAGAATCAAAGATGGCCGTCTACAGCAGACGACTGGTGGCAGGTGCGGGAAATAAAGATGGTTTAGCACACTGGTGGCGGATGCGGGAATCTAATATGGCCGCCTACAGTAGCCGACGCGGACTGCAGGCGCGGAAATTGAAAATGGCTTAGCACACTCTGGTGGCGGATGAGGAAATTAAAGATGCCCGCCTGCAGCAGACGCCGGTGATGAGGGAACATCCAACATCTCTTTACTCACTCACTCTTCCCTGACAGTTGTCATGTATACAATACCGAACTTTACCCCGTAACATAACACCAAACCAAACAGAGGGTTATTCGGTTCCGTGTTCGACCCTCTGTGTCGCACGTATTTCTGGCCCGATCTTAGCGCTTACAGCCGTAATGAACACGCGTAACAATACTTGCGAACCATCCGTGAACATTAGTCCACATTGTTGCTCGGAGTGTACTGAAACGTGGTTGTGAGATTTGGACATGGATTTGAAGGTAGCGGCAGCAGCAGCTTACACGTACATTAACTTGGTGTTAAGAAAGAAGCGAAGGAGGTTATGCTAGTGGCAAACCCCTTTTTTTTTTTAGCTGATGGAACACTCCTCGGGGCTTCTATTTATTTCAGCGGGTAACTAGATCCACACGTCTTTGCACTTTAACTTATGGCAATGAAGAATGTTCAAGCCCCACAATTTTGACTTGTTCATATGTGCTTTTATTATAGTCTTTTCACGGTTACTTCCAACTTTTCTGAAGCCCTGATAAAGTTCTACTTCCAGGGTATTCCTCCGCCTCATGCAAACAAAGCTTAACAAGTCTATAAAATTACACCAAAGGGACAATGCACCGCACTCGTGCGCACTCAGTTTAAGAACTATTTCTTACTAGACATTACCAACACACCTATTTTATCCCTATTTTTATTCGTAATAACATTATAAACGAAAAATTAAAATTTATAGATAAAATGTAAATAACAATTCAATTTGACCAAACAGGAGGTACTTTCATGTTAACATATGTGTATAACGCTTGTGATACTTGGCATATTTAGGAGAGTACCATACACGTCATGCATGGGGTGATTTTTCAAAGATTGGATTCAAAATGTGTGAAGAAATCGAGAATAGGCTATAGAAGCAGAGTTTCGTCTTCAGGACGAAGGACAATGACCGCAAGGACAACACGGTTTAACAACACTCCGAATAATATGAACACAACTAGAAGGCTGGCGCAAGAGATGGCGTTGTTATAACCACTAGGAGCGTTGTTACGGATGTCGTCCACACTGACAGCCTCCGGACAGATCCTGGACGCGAGCATTCCTTTGATGTTGCGTCGCGAGACCGCCTCTAGAGGGGAACGTCCTCCAAAACCGAACATCGAGCGGTGTTACAGGGTTCCGTACACACTACCGAACATATTGCATTGTTTGATTGTTGATGCGTTACGACAAATACTTACGGGTAAAAAAGCAGCATAAGGAGGTACTCCCGCGCACAACTACACTAATGAGCAGTTGAATTAGAAACACCTATACCCTGTTGGCGAAACGGTGCTGTGGTCGCCCCGTCGAATGGACTAATGGTAAGTTGTGCATGGCTGGGATGTCGTCAGACCTTGTACTAACAGTCTGAGTACCAGTCGAGCATAGAATGGGGAAGAAACAAGATCTCATCGCATTTGATCGTGGTCAGATTGTTTGGGCCAGACGTTTGGGGAACTCCATCTCCGAAGTCGTGCAGACGCTGGGATTTCCACGGGCCACCGTTTTCAAGAATGTACCGTGAATTCATGGATTCGGGTAAATCATCTATAGTCAGGGACAACTGCTCTGACGTACAACCTATCGATGACGAGAGTCGCCCTTCGGCTTGTTCGGTTGGTAACAGTGGATATACTGGCCACGGTGCAGCAAATCACTCGCCGATATTCAATGCTGGACCACAGCGACCTGTGAGCAGCCGTAGCATTCAGTACCATCTCCTCGCTATGAGGTACAGAAGCCGTTACCCCACTAGGATAATTCTGCTCACTGCACGTCACAATACTCGACGATCAACTTGGGCACGGGAACACTGCAACTAGACCCTCAAAGCATGGGAAAAGGTCGCCTGGACGGATGAGTCTAGGTACACGTCGACACACGCCGATGGCAGGGTGCGAGTGCGTCGCCGCGCACATGGAGCGATGGACCCCTCGTGTCAGTTGGCTATAGTTCAGGCAGGTGGTGGTATCCTCGTATGGGGATTATTCACGTGGCATGAGATGGGTCCCCTGGCACACGTGCCACCGTCCCACACCGGCGAACGATACACGAACCTACCGTCAGATCTTGTGCACTCATTTATGCGCCTGAGTACGCTGAAGGAGACATGCACCTGCAGCAAGACAATGCACCGGCCCCACAACTCCCGAGTTGTGACCTAGTGGTTCGATGAACACTCCGCGGACTCGAGGTTGCTTGCCTGGCTCCCGAGGTCACCTGAGTTCCATCCCGTCGAACACATCCGGGATGCTGTCGAGCGGGATGTACGCGTCGTGGATCCTGCAGTGTGCGTTGTGGGGAGGCTGTGCAGTGGTCATGGTCAGTATGTCTCCCAACCGCTTCTGGGTCGCATCTGGTGCCTCGTGGAGTCTATGCCGCGCTGCATCGCCACCTCCATCAGAGCAAATGAGTGAGTGAGTGAAGAGACTTGGGCGTCTCTTAACATCGAAGTACTGAGGGCCGATGAGGGTGAAGCGAGGTGAGTATGGAGCAGCGCCAGAATGAAGGGGTGGGAGGGAACGGGAGATCCCCGAGAAAATCCGCTGAGAGGCGGCATCGTTCAGCACGATTCCCACATGCGAAAATCCGGGCGCGACCCCGCCGGGAATCAAACTCGGTTTGTCTAGGTGGGAGGCGAGTAGTCTGATCACTACACCGCCGCAGGCGCAAAATCAGGGCGAAATGGGGTGCTACACGCTACTAGGCTAGTATTTCTAATTGACCTGCTCAAAATTGCACATATTCTGCCTGTAAGACAAAAGTGTGGTGCAACACTAGCATCTTGGCCAGTGAAGTGGGCGATTCAGTGGCACTTAATTGTGCCCAAGCCAAACTAGTACATGCTGACTGATTCGTTTAGTAAACTGGCGAGTAATATTGAGGGTCCAGCCTACCTGGTGCTTGAACTGCGTCGCAGAGTGTTAGTAGTTCACCTTTTTCTGCGAAACTATTAAACGTGCGTCCAATGTGCTTAACTACAAAAAGAATATTCAGACGATGGCTGTTGGGCACTTGCAGGACGTCATACACATTAGAAACACTGTTTTTGAGTATTCCGAAATGGCTAAAAACGGGGGGTTTTTTTTTTTAAAAGAGATGTATTTCAATATATACGCGTAAAGATACAAGTAAAAATTACTCAAGGGCCCTTAATTGAACCTTCGTACAGACTTTCCACCAATAAAATAATAGAGTTACCGCTGAAAGTCCCATAGGTACACACAGAGCAACGAGAACACTGCACGTCAGTTCGGAGTCTGCGAGTTTAGTGGCGATGGCTTACTTGGTGCGCGAGGCAGTGTCGCCCTTATCGCCCCTGCGCCTCTCGGCCTCAAAAGCGGGAAAATGCTTCAGGTATATTCTGTACCATATAAGAAGGCCACTTTTTGACAGCTCGGCGAAAGTAGCGCCACTGTTTACATCTGACTACCTATTCTTCCGCCATCAGCTGGTCCGTCAAGTCAGGGCTGTTTTTTTTTATCAACACGCTGTCAGCTAATCCACTTCTCATTGTACTGTATTGCTAAACAAATTTTAAGATATTTTAAGACTGACATCTGTCTAAAAATATAAGTAGGTTATACAAGTAAAAATATTTGCGAGACGATCTGTTGTATCTATTATCACACTTTGGACTTTATAGGTAATATATTCGAGTTGGAAATATGTGACGTGGAATAACGTTAGAATTGCTTAAAAACTATTCACGCGTGTCTCTCTTTCTACGGAATCAAGGAGATGGGTTTCGAGAGAACAATATGGCGTATAATTTACGTAGACGAACGATTACCTACCGAATATAAATGACTTGTACTCCAAATCGTTGTACATGAAATATATGCTACTTTAAAAATTATGCAGAGCTCGTGGAAAAATATAACTGTTGGAATATGTTTGTAAATTCGTTATATATCGCGCAGGAAAGAGGTTAATTTCTGACTGGTAATATTTCGCAGAATATCCGATAGATAGCACGCAGCACGTCACGGCAACGTTTGAGCAACTCTTTTTATGGTCAACAGATAGCGTATTTTTTAAAGTTGATAATTCTTATGTTACGGGCTGGAAATATATTTAAAATTCGTGTCGTTTCGTCAAATTATTAGAAAAAATAATTCAACAATATTATGCAATATTTTTATATGCTTTTGGAATTAATATCAAGGACGTGTTGAAAGCAAGGTTGGAGATGGATGATATGACGTGAAAAAGCTTTCTGAAGTTAGCACAACTTCAGAAAACTTTTCCACGTCGTATCGTTCTATCGTACATTTCATTTTGATCACCTATACATAACTAAATTATCACGAAGTTTAGTTTTTAATACTTACAACCATTGTTTTGTGACCTTGTAAAATAAAATATATTAATAAATTCAAGAACTCTTTCTTATCCGCGTATTTTCTGCTTTTCTGATGGGCATCGGCAGTGCACTCAGAATAGCCAACGTAATTTTAACTTTTGTTCGTTCGTGCATCAGCTGATACAGGATTTTGTAAATGGCACTTTGTTTGTTTCGTATACGTTAAATTGCCACTCACTGACTGTCAGAAAGTGGCCTTCTTATACGGTATGGACCATAGGCGGGAGCCTTAAACTGGCGCGCGCCCAACTCGTGAGAATCGTCTTTTCGCGGGACCACCGTTGCCAACCTCCCGATCCAAAGAACCCCGTAAATCCCGTCAGCCTCGCGGGAGTTTACGATACTCTTATTTTAATAGTGAGCAGCAGTTATTATTTTTATCCCATGTCCCCTATCAACTTTCGGACAGTCTTTAGATATAATATTTCAAGACTTTTTCTTTTGCTTCGTAGTTTATATTACTGCAGCAACTATAAAACAAAACATTACTGTGCCTTTTTTTTTTAATAAACGGGGGCTCCTGACCAAGCTACGTTGCTAAGTTTCTAGACGCCTATCACAATCTCCTTTTTCATGAAAGTAACTCAATATATATCCATTGTAAAATAATAAACTTTTCAATACTCTCATCTGAACACAGGCACTACTCGCGGATAACCGCCAGTAACAAACCTCCTACGGTAGTTGTTGACTTTAAGGCTCGCCTTTCTCGTGGAATAATGGAAATAATTGTTTGGAGTGTGACGTCGTCTCAGAGGGATAATATAACACAGGACGAAGCAACACACAGTGCCATTCTAGTAGTAGTGCCGGTTGAGTCGAGAGTTTAGAGATTTGCCCTGTTCTTAACAACGGGGTCTTCCAGAGCCGACGAGGGTGAAATGATGCGAGAACGGAGCAGCGCCGGAATGCTTGGGAGGGGAAACGGGAGATCCCCGAGAAAACCCGCCGACCAGCGACATAGTACGGCATGATTCCCACCAGCTGCCGGGGATTAAATTCGGTTCGACTTGGTGGGAGGCGAGCAGTCTAACCACTAAACCACCGCGGCCCCAGTAGTATCGGTGGTAGGTAGCGCTGATAGTTGGTGGGTTAACAATAAAAAAACATAAGCACACGGAACAGAACATAAAAATAGAAGATACAAATGACCATAAATCTTGTGTAAAACTAATCCCTATTGAATACTCGTATTATTTTTAGCCAATTAAATTTTGCGATAAGTCTGTCAGTTGGCGGTGTTGGTAAATATAGTTTAATATTTTGACTATTTACGTACAGAAAATATTTTAGTGTGACATTGTTTTGATAATGAACAACTATGCAAAAGGGCTTGCATTTTTTTTTTTTTTTTAAGCTTTGCTTTTGCGATTGTAAAACTGTGGATGTCCTTTAAAAACTTATGCTAGTAAGCCCTACACTGTTAACTTTCTTTCCTCTAAATTTATATTTTACGACATTCTTTCGTTTCTGCAGCACAACTACGCCCCTCTATTTTAAATAAACACCTTCGTATAACATTTTACGCTCTGTTCTTATTGATTGTTGACCTTCGTGTCTGCTTAAGAAATTAAATAGAACAATCCTCTATGCGCGCTGTATCAGGACCTCTAATGCACACGACCTGTTACGCACGATTGCGAATAAATAATTCTAAACCACCGCACTCAATTCTTGTGCACACGACCTTTGTTTTATGTCTACTGTCATGCTTTCAAATGTGAACCCAGCTTAAGTGCAGGTTGCGGCAATGCAGTGATTGGTGGCTGAACTACTTGAGCAGCATTGCTATAGGCCATTTCACACAAATCTAATATTATTTGAATTCAATTACATACTGGATTTCAATATATTGAACTAAAAAATCACTTCGTTTGACCTTTCAATGAATTGCATTCAATAAGCTTTCAAGTCTCCACATGAAAATTTATCACAAACTTTTTAATGAAACCAATAAAAAAAATACCAAAAGTAAATTATTTTTAGAAGTTTCAACGACTCATGCACGAAACGAAAACAACCCCAACAAATGTTCTTAATTTTACTCTGCATTTTGTTTTTAAAAAAAATATGCGACCTTATTTGGTAAAAACTCTAGACGTGTGCACACAACTATATTATTATGAGATTAATTTCATTAATACTGTCAGACAAGCTGTGATAAGATATTGAAATTTTCGATTCAAGAAAATATAGAATATGTTATAAACGAAAATCTTGAAGGTAAACGAGTGAGTGAGTGAAGAGATTCGGGTGGCTCTTAACAACGAGGTCTTGAGAGCTGATGATGGTGAAGCGAGCTGAGTATGGAGCATCGCCGGAATGAAGGGGCGAGGGAAGCGGGAGATCCCCGAGAAAAACCGCCGACCAACGGCATCGTCCGGCACGATTCCCACTTGCGAAAATCCGGAGAGAACTGGCCGGGGATCGAACCCGGTTCGCATAGGTAAACGAGACGCTCAAGAAATTGAAAGAGAAAATGGCCGTGATTATGAAGTTTTTATGACGACGTGTAACATTCAATGAATTGAATTAAATAAAAATTTAAGGTAATTTGAAGAAAAATATTGATCTAGTGAAAGGGCCTTAAAACTTTGCGCAGTGTGAAGCTAGAACCCACTATTAGAGCAAAGTATTCTATTCGCCCTCTAAGCTACAATAATTGTCGTATTTTTCACGCCGGCTATAACAGCGAGTCACAGGCGGAGGAATACGAACCGCCCTGAACTCACCAGAAATAATCTGCCGAAGATGTTTCCGCGCTCCATGATACGTCAGGTGCTGGAGAGTGCCCCGTCCCCGAGTGAAATATTTACCGTTCGCTTCCTGCACGGGTCCCCGGAAAGGAAGAGAACTGTTCTCCTGAGGGCTTTAGGGACGATCATGAAGTAGATGGGGAGGGGGTTCGGGTACACGAAGGGCACCCCGAAAGGGTTGAGGCCGACATGATTTAAAGAGCTTCCTGATAAAAACTTCCTGAGACAGATGAATAGCGGCCACGAGAAGGAGAAAAAAAAAAAAGGCGTGTAAAGAGGGAAGTCTTTCATACAATTTAAATTGCATCTCCTGGATATTTTTTTTTTTACGCCCATTCAGTCTCTTTCGCATCTCCCCTCACCCCCTTCTCACAACGATTCCTTT
>NQII01005536.1:87952-151749 GCA_002778355.1 Clitarchus hookeri
AATGTAAACATTGCCATGTGACTGCCACATGGCAATGTTTGTTTACCCTTTGGCAGAAGGATACGAAATGGGATTGAAAGTAGATCTTTAGCAGGGCTTCAAGAAAGTCTCTTCCAGTCATGAACNGGATACGAAATGGGATTGAAAGTAGATCTTTAGCAGGGCTTCAAGAAAGTCTCTTCCAGTCATGAACCGACTATAGCTACTGTTATGAGTTAAAGAATGATTATGTGGCTGAGAACTCTCTCAGAAGAGCTCTCTGCAGAGTAAACTTAACCACGATAGCAACTTACTTTAAAGGTGGCTGAGGTTAGAAATGCTAATGCTATGAAATATATACTTTTTATTTTAAAACAATACACAAAATTGTTTTCCCAAAAAATGCAAAGTTTTTGTAACAAATGCACTTCTACAGAAATACACAAATTAACGCTGTATTTTATCGAAGTTTAGTCAAACAAAATAATTACCCAAGACCTTTCCTTATCACCAAAATTGCAATATTTTTATTCTCAGCTCTTTCCTAGATTATCATTTGCCAGTCGTTATTAAATTAGTAATGAATGTCAAGAATTTGAAAGAAAATTAAAAGAAAAATGTGAAATTAAAATAAATTGTCTGGCGATTCTTGTCATTATTACTAGAGTTCTGAATTTTCATCTGCGATAATATGCTCCCTGTAACATTTTTTAAAAGTAGAACAGTAACTATTAAGATTAAGAGAAGCCTGGATGCAATAATTTTTTCATTATTACATAAATGAAATTTTCTATTGGAAAGTCAGCTGTTCACAGCTAAGTTTTCGCTATTAGAGTCGTTGACTCTATGACAGCGCGATAAAGCTGCGTGCTCTTTAATGGCAATTCTGAAAGATGTTCAGTTTGCATCCGTTTCCATGACAACACAAGTGGATTGTTAGGCCAAATATTATGTCTGTAATATTAGGAACACCTGGCTGTCAAACACTGCTCAGAATTTTAACACTGTGAACGTGTAAGGATGCTTTGTTAATTTTTAGGCCAGTTAATGGTCTAAATTTGTAGTATAAACTCTGCGTTTTCAAAAATTTATTTCTACATTCATTCAGTTACATAAAAAACAAAAAAAACTTGTTTATTATTAAATATATTAATAAAGTAACTGAAATCATAATCTACAATAAATGTATTCGGTGCCCTGCCACTGTTCTTGTGTAAAGGAACCATTTCATAAAACGTAAAACATAGGGAATAACATTTTTTAAATTTCTTGCAGATGAGGAAAATACATTTATTAAACTTTCAAAGAATGACATCGGTTCACATTTTCGGCCTTGTAGTTATCATGTTTAAATTCAAGAGTTTTAAACTATTGGGGCACTGTGTAATTTATTGCAGAAGTCGAATTTAGTTTAGCATCTTTCTTGAGACAACAATTGAAGTTCTTCTTATGATACAGTAGCAGTTTGATCGTTATTGTCATTTTGGGGGTTCTAACTAAATGTTTCCCGTACGAAAATAACTTCAAATGTTTTATGTAAAAACTTGCCAAGTTTCAGCTTTACTTCGAAAAACAACCGTGACAACTACCACTGTTTGTATCGATGCGAGTATGTAAATCATCTTATTACTAGTAGGCTTTCATTAATACTCGCAGTGAGGATAAACTGAAACACAGATATAAAACGGGCTACTAAACAGTCACCGTACAAAAACATTATACGTAATCATTGAAACGTATCACAGTTTACAGTGATATATATATATATATATATATATATATATATATATATATATATATATATACNCGCCGTTTTTCGTTTCACAAGTGTTTGAATTTTAATACTAGAGGAAACGAAGTGGTAGATTTTTCTAAGTTTCGATGCCACAAGCGTGCACGGACAAAATAATAATTTAAGGTCGGGTGCACGTGGAAAAACCTTAAAACCTTTCCGATATTAGTTCTTTACGTATTATAGTAAGAATGTAAAAATGTCAGCAGCTGTTCGGGACGGACTACAATCAGGAAGTATATTTCCTGGATGCGAAGTAGATGCGCTACCATTTGCGAGGTCTGAGGTAAACTTTTTTTTTTAAGGCGTAACTCTTAGCCTGCCATTCCGTTTCCAGGCTACGCCTCGGAGAGTTGTAATCCATATTACGGTATAATTTTTTTAAATTAGATTTTTACACGTTAAGGATTTCGCCTGCCTGGTGCTTGAGTTGCGCTGTGGAGTGTTTGGAATCCTGGTAACGTGCCCCCAGTATGTTCACCTGCGAAAAGACGTCACACCCCAGACGAGGACGGAATGGTACTTAAGTCACTTCCCATGCGGTAAATAATATTTCGAAGCCTCAAAACACAGTTGACGCCTGCGGCGTCCCTATATGTTATCCGTCCGTACTCAAGCTCTAGCGAAGCACAGGCGGGNGAACCTGTATTAAACTTTGCTACAGACTTTTCATCGATAAAATTGTAAGGTCACCGCTGAAAGTCCTATAGGTACACGCAGCACTACGAGAACACTGCACACCAGTTCGGAGCCCTGCGCGTAGCGGCGATGGCGCTCTTGTAGCACGTGCCAGTGTGACCCTTATACACACTGTTCAAAAACTCACCCAAAATATTTCGTGAGGAGATTCCTTCTAAAAAAAAAAATGAGGCAGACACGTGCCATACAACTTATAGCCTAACTCAATTGGCCCTTTGAAAATCGAGTTTAGGAATGGAATTTTGCAAAGTATCAGAAACGGCGTGGAATTGAAGTACGATTCTCTGGAAAATGTTCCGTGTTATCGAGATCTTCAACCTATAAAACACCGGGTGTTATGAATTTCCATCTCCATACAAATAATACGGGTGGCCATCTTCTAATTGCGTAAAATTTTTTTACCTTTAAGTTTTGTGGCAATTTCGTGCCATCTTATTGAGCAGTACGTTGCATTTAACGAAAAAGGCCTTCTTGTGGCAAGTGCCTAGGACCCAGCGTTTCCCAAAGTGTTTAGCCGTGGCGTTACAACGCCTGGCATGTAGGAAATACTTCGTACACTTGGAGATAAACAAATCGCAAGCAACAGCTGAAATTGGGCCGACTATTCCCGAAAGCACAAATGAAACGAGATAGATGGAGTGCGCTGGGATTACATGCGCGTAGGACTGCACTGCAGACAACATGTCGAGATTTACATGGGAAGAATGAGTCAATATGCATCTGATGCATATCGACAGGCAGGCTGCAATGGTCTGAGAGCACGTTATTTGGACCAGCAGAAATACCAATACCGCGTGGGTCCTCATAATGGGACGTTAGTCGCATTTGACCCAATGCATTAGGTAAGCATTAACACTATGCATTTGTTTTGTATTTGCTAACTCATTGGAACCTTTATTCTGTTTAAACGAGACGATAGCTACAAAGTATGTTAATTCGTATGTCCAATACACAATTGTTTCACACTGGTACATTCCCCACTTAAGTCCACTTAAGATTAGACTATCCGGTATCGGTTGCTTACGATGCGTTCACCTCCGCGTGTATGTAGTATTGCCTACATGTCAGGCATTCTATCAATCACAGTTGAAAACTTTGTGAGCCTTTTAAAAGGAAACTCTGGGTCCTTAGCACAAAAATTCCGTAAAACCTGAAGGTACAAAACTGTACGCAATTAGAGGGTGGCACCCCTATAATTTTTATGTAGGTGGAAGTTCTTAACACCGGTTTTTTTACGAGTTGAAGACCTCGATAACACGAAACATTATCCAAAGAATTGTATTTTAATTCCATGCAGTTTCTGATCTTTTTTGCGAAAATTCTATTACTAAACTCGATTTTCAATAGCGCATATCTCCCTTGGGAATTGAGCTAGACTGTAAGTTGTATTGGAAATGTCTACCTCCTTTTTCAACAAGGAATCGCCACGTGAAATATTTCGGGTGGGTTTCCGAACAGCCTGTATATGCTGCGCTTCTCGGCCAGAAAAGGAGGAAAACGACGTAGGCAGGCGGGCTCCTTAAGGCCCCCGTCTACCTGGAACTTTTTCCCACGTTTAGGCCGAGAAGCGCGGGGGCGATAAGGGCGACACTGCCGCGCGCATCAAGTACGCCATCGCCGCTAAGCGCAAGGCTCTGAACTGGCGTGCAGTATTCTCGTCGTGCTGCGTATACCTATGGGACTTTCAGCGGTGACCATATTATTTTATTAGTGAGAAGTCTTTAGGAAGGTTCAGTGCAGGCCCCTATAGTAGTTTTGTATGTATCTGATGCGTGCATTTTGAGCTACAACGCCTTGGAAAGGCCGTTTTTAGCGGTTTTGGAGTACTCTGAATTGATGTTTCTAACGTACGTGATATTTTGAAAGTACTTAACAGCTCTCGTCTGAAGTGTGCGTTCTTTTCGTAGATCAGCACGTCGGACGCACGCTTAATAGTTTAGTTGAAAAACGTGTATTTGAAACACTCTGCAACGCAGTTCAAGCGCCAGGTAGATGGGTGCCTTAACTACGTGTGAGGTATTCTTTCTTGATATTTATGTGCATATTCTGATTTATTTGTGCACGAATTTTCCTTAAACCTCTCCCACAACATTCCGTTATGCTCCACTCAAGTACTGGTCCGCTCATCTGCCACATATTTTTTGTTTTACTGTGCAGTTTCAACCACATGGAATGATGAACTTCCCAAGCAATTATAACATGGTATGGTTGACTTGTTGCGTAACTAATATTACATGGGTTAGAATGACCCAGATGATTTTATTTTTTTGCGACCCTACACTCATAAATAAAATCCAATTTTTTTTCTTCAAATTGTGTGTTTAACCTGGAACATAGAGAACCTATACATATTATAAAACTCAACGCCTCTCTGTCTGTCTGTCTGTTAGTGCGCTTATCACTCGAGAACCACTTACCCGATTTACGTGTTTTTTTTTTCCTTTCAAATTCATAGCTGTGTTATCTGGACAGGTTTTAGTATATATTTTGTTGCGTAAAGTAACATAAGGAACAAGAAGTGACGATAATACTGAATCAAGTCGGAAAAAAGTTTGCCGCCAGCGCGCTCTCTTACAATACGCTGTCTAAACCGTTAAAGATTGAACAATATCACGTAGTAAAGAATTGTGTAGAATAAAAATACCTAAAAAAAAAAATATCTACGGTAGCATATATCTATCTATAACAAAGAAAAACTAATAAGCGTTTTTACCATTTAATTGACAAGCAACATTCAATGACGAAGTTTTTCACCTTGCACTCATTGAAATTGAAAAGCAAGTGCTGACATTGTCAGGAAAAAGTGTAAAAAGCATGGGCCTACCAATGTCAGATAACATAGTAAATTCAACGGTTAACAACGACTACATCAGGGAAACTTCACATAATAGATAAGAATTGCACACCACCGCAACGAGAACGACAGAACACGTTACACGAAAGTGACTGTTCGGCCCATCCCTATGCGAGAGAAAGGAAGTGTGGTACCGCTGGAAAAGAATTCTTCTGTCACCTTTCCTTCCCGCCTGGGTGTCTCTTCTACCCAGGAGCCCAGCTTGATGTCCCTGTCGGGAGGGAGCCTTGTGTATATATATATATTTTTTTCAGTGAGCGACAAGCTGAACAAATCCCAGCAGAGGCCGTGACCTAGTTGTCCTCCCTCACCACCTGCCCCCTCTCGCGGAATACAACACCTCTTCCGGTGCGCACCTTGAAGAGCTGTTCTCAGGACTACCTACACAGTGATGCCAACCTTGTCGAAAAAAGATATCGATAGGCTTTGCTGAGAACATCGGTAGATTTCGGTAACACAGACACACACACACACACACACACACACATATATACAAAGAGAGAGATAGGCACGACTGGATATATTATTTATAATGCAAATGGTTACGCAAACATACGAAGTGAGTAATCACTTAATGCTCTAAAAGCTTGAAATGTTTTTTTCTTGTTTTTATTTGAAATTTCACACCTGCTTAACATCAACGCATGCGCACTTTATTTTTCTCTTTAAACATGCGCAAGTTCGTTGATGGGCTGTTCGCTCAAACGCAATATTTTTATTCCGTTTTGAAACACCGTGAAGTGTTTTGTAGTTTTAACTATTGCCGCTGCTGTCGCCGCTCCTTTCCACATTTGTTATTACGAAGGAAAGAACCTTTACAAATCAAAACACGGCTAAAATAATTGCTTGTAATATTATTCTCGTACTATGCCTAGATTCGTAGCTCTTCCACTCTTCCTTTATGGATTTTTTGTGGCTTATTGCTATCTAACAGCGTTAAAAAATTTTGGTGGAAATTAAATTATTTCGGTATTTCGGTAGACAAATGTCGGTTTCGGTAGATCTACGCAGAAAATCGGTAGGGTTGAAATAAACTGTAAACAGCACCGCACCTTCACGACAAAGAAAGGTCTCTCCCCAGTACCGGAGTGGNCCTGTCGATTGTCTATTTTTGCGGATAGCAGCCGTGTTACCAACGCCAAAAATATGATAGAAACTTATTCATAACTTAGGAACAACCGAAATACCCTTGCTCAGTTTGTAATTACGAAATGATTAGAAATATAATTTTAAGTTTTAAAATATAGCAAATTACACGACAATTTTGTAACTTCACTTGATATTTGCACAGTTTCTGTCCTGTTACACTTGCGTTGCGACTTGCCTGGTGTTATGTTCACCGAGGCGAGATCGTTGATTTCAGATTTGCTTTGTCAGAAGGACGTTTAAAATACAAAGGTGTTTGAAAGAATGAGCAATCGCCAGTCTTCAATGCCTAATTTGAGAAAGAATTGGAAGTCAACCCCCCGAAATAATCTATACATATTTCCAACTGGATGAATAGTAGGAAACAAAAACTTTAAGACAGATGGGGTTAACTAAACAATGTAATATTGACGATTGTCTCATCAGGGTAGCCAATATCTGAATTCTTCGTGATGATGGGTTTTGACGAACGTTATGTTGGCAATAAAACTGCGACCTGTTTACATTTTGAAGCTCAAAATGAGGATGGGTTTACGATTGACTTAACGGAATCGGCGTGCCGTGTGCTTAGAATATGAATCAATGTGTTCAAGGGTATTGGTTTATGACTATCGTATGCGGGTCGTGTGCGTTCTTGGCTAGAACTTAAGATGTCGTCATATTTTATATGTCAAGTACAAGTCAAGACGAAGTAGCCAATCAGAGACCATTTACATTTGTTGTTGGCGTGAAACTGTATTTTTATCTAGAATTTAGGTTATGTCGTATCGTGAAATAGTATGCGATGAATTATTTTAATGGCGAGGATACCTCTTTATTTAAAGAACTGTTCGAGGTTACGTTTTATTTCTTGGAAGAGGTTATTGATTTAGTTCGCTTTATTTAATCTTCCAAAGATTTATTGATGTAAATGCCTAATGTTGGCATCGGCATTCCCTTGTATAAGATACCAAGAGTTTTTTTTTAAACGATTACGCAAGTGGTAACCACAAATAAGTGAATTAAATTTACGTAAATAATCTTTACTCTTGCCCATTTTTGTCGGCTGCTTTGGTGTCCGACGATTCTGATTGGCTGGACTTAACAGTTGCTAGATCGATCATAAACTGCAAAATTTATTTCCTGTGTACTTAAAATAGTCACGAGTACAAGTCTCAATTCTTCAGTATTTAATCGTAGACCCACCTCCAGAGCTCGACGCAGTACACGGAAGTGTCGCCTCTGTACTTCACTTGCTCTGTGCCCCATACCTGCACGACAGGAAGCGCTCACTCGGTCGAGGTTCTCGCCGAAAATACACCGAGGAGTATGCAGCTGCGCGTTCAAGGTCACGAGGCGAGGGAGCGATAAGGGCGACACTGTCACGCACCCCTAGCGGCTCATCGCTCCTACGCGCAAGGCGCGCAGTGTTCCAGCTGTGAGGCTGTACTCTGCAAATTAGATCTGTAACAGTGAGACTTCGCACTTTTTGAATCAAACCTTCGAAAAATGTCCTCATGTATGATGTGTCTGGGTGTCTCCTAAATATGTAACATATCTCAAGGGTTTTGGTTTTTCTGGTAACATAAATGTATCTTATTTTTGGTTAAATTGAACTTTAGTCATATTTTATCTGTAAACTATAATATTTCTTTCGTAGTTATCATGAATAAAATCATAGATAAAATAGGCGTTTTGGTGATGCCTAGTAAGAAATAGTTATCATCCAAAGTATTATTAAGTGCGCACGAAAGCGGTGCGTTGTCCTTTCGTGTGATTCAAGACTTGGTTAAGCTTTTGCTTGCATGAGGCGGAGGAATAGAATGAAAGTAGAACTTTAGCAGGGGTTCAGTAAAGTTGGAAGTAACCGTGAATTGACTGTTTAGAGTTTATTGGTACGGCTATAGACAGATAGGCTTAAGTGAAGTAAAACATATAAATGGTCCACGGTTAATTGAGCACTTTTCAAAGCCCTGCTTAGGATGTACTTTCCTTCTAATTTTGTATCCTTCCGCCATATGGAAAATTTAACATTGCCATGTGTCTGATCACTTAATTCATGCGCCATCCAAGTAAAACCGCGCAATTGTCATGAATGCAAATTTGTTTCTATTATGTAAATTCGTAATCTAAAGTATTTACAACAAACGACATACAAGCATTACAACGTCCGGTCTTTTTAAATTCGCTACTAACTTAACTATGTGCCTGCATGTCAGTGTGTACTGCGGCATTCATAGTCCATTCACGCGGTTACTTCCAACTTTTCTGAAGCACTGCCAAAGTTCTACTTTCAGTATATTTCTCCGCCTCGCGTAAACAAAGCTTTTATTTAACCAAGTCTAGAAAATCCCACCTGAGGGACAACGTGCCGCATTCGTGCGCACTCAGTTTAATCATATTTGGACAATAAATCTTTCTTACTAGGCGCTACCACCACACGTATTTTCTAAGTTGAATTTAACCCGCAATAAGATACTTAAAAGTCAACAGAAGTATAAAAGCTTGCGATACACTGCATATTTGGGAAACAACCAAAAAATCACATAATCTCATTTGTAAGACAGGACATGAGGGCATTATAAGTTTTCCTGTACTTTCTTTGCGGTGTGTTGGGTATGGGAAAAAGTGGTAAGGGGGGGGAGGGAGAGTGCGAGTTCCCGCTGTTTTCCCTGAGCTCTCAGAGAACGGCACTCAGAACTGTTTTCGGGATTTGTTCGCCTAAGCACTCCCTCGCCCTTTGTTCTACCACAGCTGCGAGGGGCCTAGATAGCGATCGCCTCTGCAAATGGCCGTCGAGATCCGCCTGTCGTCCTCACACAGGTGATCCTTCCAGTTACAGTTACACCTTTCTGGGAACCAGCAGGAAGCTGCGAATAGCTGCTCCAGAACTGACAAGACAGGGAGGAGTGGTCAAGCGGGTAAGAGGATGAAGGCTTTGGTTTTCAAAACAGGTGTGTCTTACAGCTCAACTCTCATTTGTGGTTTCCTACTTATGAAAATGTTCCCGTTACATTTAAAGAAAAACAGTTTTTTTTTCTATTTTTATTTCCCAGTGGATATGTTAACTAGACCAACAGTGGGAAAAGGCTTAATATGTGTGTAGTGCAGTCTAAGGGAAGGNACATTTATGGTAGAATACCTAAAACTTACGGGCGTTGGCTACGAAAAAATGTGTGATTTTATATTTGTAACACACGCTGTTTTACTTTTAGACGTTTTTCGTAATTACTCTTTCCTTGCAAAAAAAAAAAATTGAGCGCATAGTTTTCGCATTAATACATGTCGAAATCACAATTTTTACCTTTTTAAAAATGTGCAAATAGTGAAAACTAACTTACGTCTTCTGCGCATGTACCCCAATGTCGATCTACCACTTGTCAAAGCCACGTGGCCAACAGTGATGAACGTGTTTGTTTATATCTAAATTTTTAAAGTATAAGCACTTTTATATTAATATAATGCTTTTGCTTATTTGAGTTTGATTAAACTGCAATTACAAATCGGTTACAGGAAGTATATAAAATTCTCAGAGCACTTGTTTACTAATAAGCGTTTTAACCTCAAATCCACTCCATGTCATTTTTGCTAGTCGTGTTGGCAGAAAATCGAATGTTGATATCCGGAGACCACATAGTTGTACACTGTAAAATTCTTTTGTAATTTTTACTAAGAAATTGTTTGTAATTTCACAAAATTTTTGTAACAGTACAAAAATTGCTCCAGTGGAATTTCTCGTTCTTAAAACTACAAAAGCCGTGTTTGTAATAGACTTAGAGAAATGTTTGTAAACTGATTCGTATCCACGAGCTCAAGTAAAACCGCGAACACTCAACGACGTAAAACCATATAGAGCTGTTTGTGCGAAAACTAGGGGTGATGCAGAGCGTAGTTACGTACAAAAAGAAATGTATCGCAAGTATGAATAACGTAAAACCCTTAAAACAACAAAAAATACCCATAAAAAACGACTAAAAAAAAAAAAAACACGTGACGCTATTACTCATTAACTGTTAATGTTTTATATCTGCACAGAATTCTTAAAATGAAATAAATGCGTCCGTCAATCCTCTTAACCGAATAACTTAACTAATATTTTGTACATATATATATATATAACACTATATTCAGTAGAAAAATAATCGTAAAAATCGTAATTCAAGTTGGTTTTGTGGTAAAGGATGTGGGATATAATAATGCAGGGGCCGAAGGTTCTAGTACCCAAATTGACAAGGTGTAGCTATTTTTTTATTTCGTAGTTTATATTTTGAAATTTTTTTTTCTATTCTCTGTTATTAATTCTTCAAATCGGTTTTCTAGAAGAAAAAAATGTTTTGTTCACTTCTCAATAGAGTAAGTTGTAATACGAGCATATAATTGGCAATATTACAAATAAATGTTTTGCAGATTTTACAAGAAAACTGTTTGCAGTTCTACAAAGAATTTTTTGGCAACTGGATTTCCCAGGATTTTTTCTTGTAGAGAATCCAAAAAAAAAATTCGTTGTCAACAGCCAGCGAGATAGGTCAACCTCATCTTTAGTCTACGACTCATACCGCAAACCACAGCGACACACGCCAGCAAAATGGCGTCACTAGCCAGCGACATGTCGGAACGCCGTTCGCCAATCAGTGCCTGGTATCCTTGCCCGGAGGCAGCGCAGGCAACAGGTGATACTTCGCAGCACACAGCAGTCAATCAGACGCAAGGCCTGTTCCCCGAAGCTTCCTGCAGCCGATCAGAGGAATGGGTACGCCCACGTCAGCAGAATCGCCACGTATTTCCGCGTATAATCGTGCGTCTCAAAACCTTTTGCTGGAAAGACACGAACACCACTGCAAACTACGCAGAGACACGCGAAATGTATCGCACTGCGATGACGAATTGTCAGCCGTTACCCACTGATCGAAAATGAAACTCTAATAAGACACTAAATATAGCATTTCAAACATACATGTCATTGTTTACATTGACATACCTACCTTGTTTCCCATCATAACCTGTATGAAACGTGCCCCTTGATAAAGATAGGTAGGGTTTAACGTCTCGTCTAGAGCGAGGTCATTATAGTATATTCGCAGTATCCTCACTTTTTTTAATCAAACCTTTGAAAAATCATTCTATGTATGACGTGTTTGGTTGTTTCATAAATATGTCATGTATCACAAGCATTTAACACTTCTGTTAACATAAAAGTTTCCAATTTTTGGTTAAATGGATCTTTTACTAAGAATATTTCTATAAATTATAACAATTTATTTATAAGTAATATGAGTAACGACAGAGAGAAAATATGTGTGTTGGTAATACCTAGCAGTGAGGAATAGCTCTCATGCATAATATAATTCAACCGAGTGCGCACAAATGCCGGTTGTCCCTTTGGTGTTATTTTCTAGACTATGTTAAACTTTGTTTGCATGAGGGGGAGGAATGACCAGTAAGTAGAACTTTAGCACGGCTTCAGAAAAGATGGAAGTAAATATGAATGGAGACTATAGAGACGCAACAGGAACGGGCGAGGAATAGGCCACGACACTGTAGTAAGGAAATTACCCCATCATTCGCCTGGAGCGATTTCGGGAATCCGTGGAGAATCTCAATTAGGATGGCCGGACAGGTATTCGAACCCAGGCCCTCCCGAACGCGAGTTCAAATTTTTATCACTGCGCCACGCCACTCGGTATCGTTTATGAAGTTATGAGCGGTCTCCAATTGCGAATTGTTTGTGTTTTCTGGTTCACATTCTGTCGATAGCCATTTTTTTTTTAATAATATGTTTTTCGTAGGCTACATTATTTAACACAATTTTTTTTAAAACCGGTTTCTTTTTGTTACACATTTGTCTAAACATAAAAACGCTGTATTATCACGCGCATGGAACTATATCGTTGCCGCAGAAAGATTTGTGTGTGTTTTGCACGAAAACGGCGGGTCCTGGGCTGTTGCAACACGAGCACCATTCTTGTTAATCAGGTCATACTGCTCAATAAACCAGCATTAAACGTTCATAATTCCTGACGCTAAAACCGCTGTATTGAATAAGAGGGTGGCCATCCATGTTATTTTCATTACGGTGGGCGGTGTTAATGAGAGTTTGAACTTAAGTTGAAGATCCCGGTAACGTAAAACAATGTTCAGAGAGGGACCGTGGTTGTGTAGTGGTTAGACTATTCGTCTCATGCCTAAGCGAACTGGGTTCGCTGCCGGATTTTTATATGTGGGAATAGTGCCTGACGATGCCTCTAGTCGGCGGGCTTTCTCGGGGATCTCCCGTTTCCTTACATTCCGGCGCTGCTCCATACTCGCCGCACTTCACTCTAATTGTCTCTCAAGACCTCTATCCACTCTCTCCAACGTTCAAAGAACTGTAATTTAATTTCACTGCGCTTCCGATACTTTGTACAAATACAGTATGAACACTTCATTTTAAAAGGCTCATATCTCTATTAATATTCAGTTTAGGTATAAGGTTCCCATATATTTTCAACTTGATATGTCGGTCGAATTCCGGCCCACTCCGTATAGTATATACATATAAAGGGCATGTCTACTTGTTTTCTTTTTGTTTACAGAAGTGTGATAATGTTAGGCGCACTCGAACCAGGAAGAGACATTACAGAGGTGTAAGGGTAGGTCAGTGTTTAGAAAGAGGAAGCATGTAAGGAATGAACATGACCAAACTTCATATTTAGTTGATAGGTTTTTAATATTACAAAAAAACGATTATGAATTTTTTACTAAGAAATTATTTAACTAGTAGTATGTACTGATGAGTTGAGGTGTGTTCGCAAATTATCATGAATTTATTAAGATACTTATTTTATTACAAAATAATTTATTATTTTGTAGAAGAAACTGGACTTGCATACGTGAATATTGTAAAATTCTATGAGCCACTCTCCACCATAAACACACAAAAACACCCTCCATACGTCCATGTGGTAGTATATATCGGGTATTGTATAACTTATTATGCGACATACTCTGAATGCTCTCCAACTGCCATATTTCCTTCTAAAATAAAGTAAAATTATTATCGTTTCGCGCACTCGTAAATATAATACGTCACTAACTTCACATCAGCTTGCATTTATTTCTATCACTCATTGGTCAGTTACTCTCAGGTTACTCAACCATTCTTCTATTATTTGATTAACTGTTTAGTTATCTTGTAGTATTTTTCCACGATTTGCACTGTCAAATTTATTGTATTCTGCTGTGATAACTTACGATTAAGTAATTCATTGGAATGGTTTAGTTAATTGTATGTGTCCACCGTAGGGGGTTTGATTAATCGTAAGAATCCTTAACATCGTCATAAGAATACGATAATAAATAAGTAAATAAATATACACGGCGAATTTATGAGAATATTATTTCCTTCCGTAGAATACAAGCATAATAAGGAAAAAGGTGAATGGCAATGTTTTCCTCATACGAAAATAACCTCGAACAATTTATTGATCGATCATCTTTATGGTATCTTTGTTAAAGCAGGTGTCCCGGAAATGTGGGTGTCGACGCGATAATATGGGGTCGCCACACCCACTTCCGGTAGAGTTCGAAAAGAAAAGAAACTTGCTTTCCGCTTACACCCTGGCACCCTTACGGTTTTTTTTCTATAAAGGAGTTTTACAAAAAAAAAATACATTTGTTGCAAGGGATATAAAAAGAGGGGCCTCGCTAGTTCAAGCCAACAAAACCACTTGAACGTTATTTTTATTTTGGACACGCCACCCGTGTGACTGAGTTGGATGAGCTGTTTCAAAATTATATTATTTGGTACGGAGATGAAGAAGTGTTATTTTTAATTGCTGTCAAAATTCTCTACTCTTTAACAGTATTTCAAAAGTCTATGAAGGTGGCCAATTGGGTAGGCCGCCGAACGGTGTGCAAAGTTCCAGCAGAAAACGTCTCATTAAAAACCGCCCAACGTGTCTGAGTGAGGTCTGTTTACGAATAGCATCTTAGAAACGTTACGCGTCTGTATACGTTTTCCAGTTCCTCCATTTCTCTCTAAAGCATGTTTTTGTGATAATGAAAATGGCTCAAATGAGTATTTTCACGGTCATTTTTAGCTATAAAAATTCCGGTACAAAACATTAAAAAAGGAATAGGGACGTGCACAAAACCTTTATTTTTATTATTACGTCATAAAATGGCAGGATATCCGCTGAAAGTCTCATAGCGGCGCGCTATGGGCGGCAAGACTGCACGCCAGTTCAGTGCTTTGCGCGTAGAGGCGATGAGAGAGTTTATGCGCATGTCTCTGTCGCCCCTATCACTCCACGCTTTTATGCCTCAGACGTGCGAAATTCCTTCAACCAGGCGGCCACACTGTTAGAAATGTCTGTAGTTTCACAGAATCTGTTACGAAGATGTAGAGTTAATTCACGGAAAGGCACTCCGTAATGACGAATAACGGAAATGAGCTCCGTACATATAAAATACGGAAGCTCTTCGTATTCTTATGGCTTCGATTTTGAGACACGAACAATGCAGATGATACCTGAAGCGTATGAAATTACATCTTCACAATACTACTCCGTGTAAAATAGCAGTAGGTGAGCGGCGAACCAGTCAAAACCGTGTGTATACACAGTAAAACACGCACATTACGAAAATAAAACAATTTTTTCGTAACCTCGTTTTATAAACCGCAAATATAGCAAGTACTCTAACACGACTTGAAACTATGACAGCGCCTGTCACTATCATGTAAAATCCATATTTACGAAATACTTCGTGTGAAGGAGTAGTAGGTGAGTGGTTCACGTTATTGAGTGTTAAATTTACGATTCGTGTTCAAATCCCAATACAGGACAAAATGTTTTTAATTTCCCTGTTATACACAGTGACATACATTACGAAAATAATTTTTTTTTTTTACAGCTGTTTGTAAACCTGAAAAAAAACGCGCACACACTCAAATGACTAAAATCCTAGATGTACATCCATCATTTTACCTAAATGGCTTTTTACAATACTACTTTTTGTAAAAGCCTGGTAGGTGAGTGGATAAGGTTTGGATTGGACTGTCAAAATTTTTTCTAAGTTGAAATCCCGCTACCGAACAAAATTTTTTAATTTTTATATATTAATTTTTATACAGTGAATCACCCACATAACGAAACTAAAACTTTTTGTTACCCCTTTTTATAAAGAGTAGATTTAAAAAAAATGTGCAAGTTTGTGGAGAATTTTCGTGAATTCACGGAGATTTATGTAAAATTTACGGAGAGAACGTTATTAAAAAAAAAACTAAGATACCACAATTGAACCCAGATGTCTGGATATATGTAACCGGCATTTTCCGTAATTTTACAAGCATTTTTTCTAACAGTGCACCTTAAATGCGTGTTTTCTATGTGAATATGATGGCTGCATCACAATGATATTCTGAAGTCAATCCAGGCTAAATACATATGTAGATACTCGCGAGCATGAAATAAATGGCAAAAGACGTAGTTTTGGACGCTTCGGCGCTCATTCTGTGGACATGGGGCAAAGAGCGCAACCAAGATGAATAGTACTTAGTCACAGAATAGACGAGTATACAGAGTTGAAATATCGTGAAAGTTCCTCACATGTAAGCGTGCTCAGTCGTTGATTGGCTGCGCTGGGAATGGTCCTCGAATCTGTTTGGCTACTGCACGTTCTGGAAGTCTCCTTTCTTGCCGAGCTGCCATCTGGCAATTTGGTACCCATTGTTATGATTTTGATGGACTGTGGGATATTTTATCCTTAACGGGGATATAGGGGCGTAACAAGTTATTGATAGGAGTTATGTAATGAACACTATACAAAAGAGGTTTATTTAACATTAAGGTTGTACACTATTATTTCAATATAAATATAATTGAATATGAACGGGGGGAGCTATAAAAATATACTGAAATATTAGATGATATTATTTTATAAAGATTTAACCAGCCACGTTCTTAGTAAAGCCTAACTGGAGAGTACCCACTTTGTTCATGATTCCGGAGACTGATTAAGATGGCGCAAGTCGACGGCCGGACACACCCATCTTCAGTGGTCTTCTCGTTCCAATGGCTCGACGACAAAAGACACCGCCCACGGACTACACTGCCCTATATCGGCTGCGTTGTCCCCGTTTACTGGCCGGTGGAGGGGATTTCTGTGGTTTGCGATTTCATAACTAATTTCAGCGATCACGGCCCGTGTCCTGGATAAATAAGTGAAGGTGTGATCAGGCAGGCCACTCAGCTAAGGGCCTGACCACAACTCGTAACACCTTGCTCTGTTTGGCGCGAACGGCGATTTCCTCCGTACTGCTGCCGAGTGAGGCCATTTTGCTGGCGTGTGTGGCTGGAGTGGAGTGGAGAGGTTTGGGTGTTGAGAGCCAACGAGGGTGAAGCGAGGTGAGGATGGAACAGCGCCAGAATACAAGGGCGGGTAGAAACTACAGATCCCCGAGAAAACCCAACGATCAGAAGCATTGTCCAGCACGATTCCTATGGGCGAAAATCCGGGAGCGACCCCGCCGGGAATCGAACCCCGTTCGCCTCTGTGGGAGGCGAGTAGTCTGACCACTACACCACCGCGGTCTCGTTCGCAAGGCACGTCATCGTTTCACTTCTGTATTCTTAAGGGAGAAGTAGAGTGGTTTCCAATGGAGCACCGAAACCGACTGTACAACGTGCAAAACTCTTTGAAAAGTAGTAACAAAATATGTAGTCAGAAAAGTACTTGTATTGTATTGGGCTTGTTAACGTCCCCCGTTGTTATGCATGAAGGCTTGTCAGGGGACGGGCTTACAAACAAACTTATGACCTAACTAAAACTAGCACTAATTGCCTTACCTGGGATTCAAACTCAGAACCTCCCGCACCCCAGACCGGGCGTTTCACCGACCGACTGCGCCACGGGATGTCGGCGTCAGAAAAGTACAATACGAAAGAATATAGCATTTATTTCACAAAACTAAAATATTTTATTAGAATTTTCTTATTAAAATTTAAAAAATAAACTAATAAGTGTTTTTTTAATTAAAATTTAAGCGTTTCTCCATTATGGTTGCTTCAGGAAGTACATTTTGCAAGAAACTCTTTGTTTGGTAAAGCAATTATAATAATTACTAAGGTTGCATATAAAAAAATTTGGTAGTATCGTTGAAATAAATTTTTAACAATTTATGCTAAGTACTGTTTTTTTCTTCAGTTATTAGACTGCTGAAATGGATGTGTATAAAGTCAATTATTAGAAATATCTGTGGACTAAACGATATTGCTAACTTTTAATTACATACGACTTTAGTCATTATTACGCCCTACTCGAGGAAAGTTTTCTTGCCAAATGCGCTTTTTGAAGCATTCAGAATAGAAATACAATTAAATTTCGATTAAAAATACAATTTTAATAATATATTATTATAAATATTTTAATAGCTACATTTTATTAAATTATTTGACAGTGTTGCAATTTATATGCATTCTTCTTTAATATGCACATAAAACGTATTGTTACAATTTCTTAAAGTCAGTGGGCTAAAACAGGTTCGTTAAGAGATGGAGATCTTAATTAAATAAGACAGTTAATTATAATTTCCTAATTTGTCTAAAGTAATTACAAAGAAAACACTCTCGTCTCAATATCTCACAATAAATTGATATCTCTTGTTATTTACAATTAATAAATTCAATCAGTACAATTTACAATTTCCTCGAAGAAATTAATGTAATTAAATAACTAAAATCAGTCGTAATAGACAATAAATCAAGATCTAATAAATTATGTGTTTATATGTGCCAGTTCCAGTATTTACAATAAAGTCCGTATCACATGCTGTTTAGTCCCACCTCAGTTTAGTCCAGGTCCCGCCAGTCCGCAATGTCCTAGAGTTCTTCGAGCGCCCTCACGCACAGTAGCCTTCACTCGTCGGGTGTCACGCCCTCTCGTCCATTCACACCACGAACACCTCGTCCGCCGTCGTCTCGTAGTCTCCCGTCGTCGACCGTCCTCTTCGCTGATGTCCCTCGCCGCACTTGACTTCGCCCGGCTACCGCTCTCTGCAAAATACTTCTACCGAAAGACTGCCGACCCTCGGGCCGCTCGATATTTATAGGGTCGTAGAATATCGCCCAAAAATTTCTCTAAATTCCGCGTTGCACCAATGGTCCTAGTTCCCAGAATATTCTTGCGCGTCCACTATAAAGTTTTTGGCTTCCCCAGGCTGTAATGCAAGCCAAATCAACTGTCAATCATTCCCGGCCGCGCCCAGCGACGGGACACGAGCTGGTCTGCCTGGGGCTGGGAAGGGTCGAAGTGAGTCACCCCCCCACAGAGCCGAATCCGCGGATGGAGCTCGCGTCTAGTGTGAACCTGAGCGCGTGACAATACTTTTCAGACAATTGTGGTAGTGTGTGTACAACTCGGGTGTAATTCTCCATTGAAAAACACAATGCGCCAGCTCTCGACGCAGTTGGCTGGAAAAAAAAAGGGGGGGGGGACTAACTCATGCGGACCTGGCCGCCGCTATGTCACCGAGCGGGCGGGGAATGACTAACAGCTGGCCTCAACTGGCAACACCTTCCCCTCTCCCATCAATTCCCCTAATGGAGGAGTCTCCGACTGCGGGCTGTAGCATGAACATTCTGGTAATTCCCTCCTCCCTCGGTGCAGTGTGACGTGTGAGGAAGATTCTGGATCAGGACGAATGTCACTATGAATGCCACCGCAGCCGGAGGGTCGGTAGTCTGCGATAGCCATCCGGCGAAGTGAGGCGAAGAGCGAACCGACGGTGGGAGAGACTGCGGTGGACAAGTGTTCGTGCAACGGGGACGAACGAGAGTGCGCGAGTGCTGCTGAGACAAAGGTATCCGACGAGTAGAGTGCGGCTGTGTACGGGAGCTCTCGGTGCGCTCTAGAACATTCCGGACAGGTACATTACATCTGAACTGAAACAAGGTAGGACAGATTCGACGAGTGATAGAGACTTGAATGAAAATACTGCGACAGTCAAATATAAAATATATAATTTTAATAGTAATTCTGTAGGTGTTAGAAAACTGTTCATAAAGACTGGCTTTTAAGTGTTTGATTGTGTCGAGTTGTATGAAGTGACGGATGATTATAATAACTTTGCAATTTCTTCACGTAACCACTCACGATTTCCAACAGCCATGCTGTGCTGCGGGGATCAACTACCCTCAAAAAGTGGAGTGTTATACGAACTAATCTCGCGTAGCTGCAAGTCCTTCCTGAGAGACAGTCGCATGCATGTCCACATTCAAGGTCAAGAGCTCGCTGCTGCTTACAAAGGAAAGAAACACGAGGCCTTTTCTAGTGCCAGGAAAAATGCTTCGGTCGAACTCGCCGCGAGCGCAGAACAGCCAGCTTCAGTTGCGAAGGCACATGAAACTTACAGGTCGAAGTATCATCGAGATAGTAATGAACAAAGGTTGTCCGTAGTGTACATATTGTTACCATTTCTCAAAGTTAGTTAGCTTAGCCAGGTTCTTTAAGGGGTGGAGGTCTTATTCAAATAAAAGAGTTAATAATACATTTATTTATTTATTTACAAACGCTACAAAAGAAAATACTCTCGACTTGATAACTGTCAATCACTTGCAGTTTACAATTAATTTATTTAACCAATACATATAACAATCATCTCAAAGAAATCAATACAACTAGATTTGAAAAATCTGTCCCAATTAACAGTGTATCAAGACCTATTAAGTTATTTTGCAAAATATATGTCCATGTTTGGCAGTTCCAATATTTAGAATAATGACCATATCTCACATTCATACAGTAGCACTTTAATTCAGTCCACATTTCTCAAGTCCGGAATATTCTAACTCGAGTGCTCCGAGCGCCACCATGTACAGTAGCCTTCTACTCGTCGGCGACTACGCCCTCTCGTCCATTCACAACACACGCTCTTATGTCGTCGTCTCGCACTGTCTGCCATCATCCGTTCTCTCTGCTGATGTCCCTCGCTGCACCAGACTTCGCATGACTGGCGTGATTCAGCCAGATGGCTCTCAGAAAGACTGCCGTGGTATTTATAGCGTCGTCGACCACAGCCTGGAGTCTTCTCCAAATGCTGTGTTGCGCAGGGGACATGATAACCATACAATTCTTGCTCATCCACTCAAGTCATCGACTCCTCCGTCAAGAAGGGTGGAGGGGCTACGTAGTCATCAGCCAGGTAGGCTGTCAATCATTACCCCAGTCGCCGGGCGGGGTGACGTAGTGGTGAGGGCATTTGCCTGGTGGGTAGGGAGGGTCAGGGTCGAGGTGGGTCAGCCCCCACAGCGCCGGGACTTCGCATAACCAGGTAACACGGCGAACGCGCGTCCATGTGCGGAAGTCCGCAGGCAACAATATGAACACTTCGTCATGAAGGGAACGAGGTTTCGCACATCGATAAGGGATCAAGGGTAAGCGAACACGTAGCGCTGAATTCGAACACAGCTTTTGTCATTCTGAAAGTATCCCTAAGCGTCACTATAAAAGGTACGCTGTAGGCAGATGGGGAAGAGAAGGAGTGATGATTAGCATTGGCGCGTAGTACGATGGAGCTACGAGCAGCTGCAGCGATCATAGAGCTTCCTTATATATACTGCACCAAAACCATTAATGTTTTCGTTAAGGTCACTTGTCACTAAAAAATTAATTATTTAATATTTGTATGAAATTCTGCTCAGCTTGCAGACATTACTTATAAGTACTATTTCATCACATAAAAAATTTAGACAGCATATTTTTTGCATAATGGCACGTGCGAATCAAATTTTAGTGTATTTTTATGTACAAATAATAAAAACTAATTCACTTACCGAAATTAGCTAATTCACTTTTAAATAAGATACCATGAATTCCTTCAAGAAATATTTAAAATCACTCTACGAAATGATTTGGCAATTTTTAAAAATTCTTCAAAATAAGAAAATTATTTTAGCAGTCTATCATTTGTGTACAATAGATTTTGCTAAAAACATGTTAAAATTTAATCAGACATAATCTTTCAGTCAACCATGTTACATTTGTGTTAACATTTTCGTTTCTGTTGTTGTACGTCCTACAAACATTAAAATTGTGATTTTGACATGCCATTTTGAAAACACAGTGTAATAAATTTTTTTTAATGCCTAGAAGGAGTTTTTAAATGTCTACAGGTTGAACGACGTTTCGTACAAATATAAAATAATATATTTTTTTGGTAACTAGCACCTTTAAAGACAAGTGAGCTATTGCAGGAAATTTTAACTTCTGTATCGATACTCGCCTGGGGGTGCTACGGGCAAGTAATACCGAGTTGGTAGAGTCAACATGGTGAGATTTATCATCACCAATGAGCGGGCCATTAGTGTGTAATCAGTCGACTGTGCTCTCTGCTTCTAACGAAATTGTTATTATTCCAGGCAGATGCCAAAGAATATTTGTCAGGCGATTAGGCATAGTCGAACCAGCCCAGAAAGACGTCACATTACCATATGGTGTAATTGTAGCAAGGACTTTGATTTCTTCAAAATCGGACGGTTTGCAAGGATGATTAATCTATCTGACTGTGCTATCCGTCTTGAGGAAGGGGCCACTGTAGGGGTTTGCAAACAAGTCTCACAGGTAATTCCAACTGTTCCAGAGGCTTCGATGCCACAAAATACCGATTGTCCTAGTTACCAGATGCTCTGGGGGAACTGGTGACAAGAACAAGAGGAAACCTCAACTGGCGACAATAGGAGACTAACTCAGAATTACTATAGCAGGTGCACAGTAGTTTTCTAATTTAGGAGTGAAGAGCAGGTATTGGCAGGGCGAGGTTGCCCAAGAAGACGAAGAAAAGACTGCCTTTTGAGTCCAAGGGAAAGGAACCTGGCAATTCAAAGTTATGCCCTTCGGGCTGTGCAATGCTCCTGCCACATTTTAAAGACTGTTGGAGAAAGTTCTCCTAATAGACATTTAGCAGGTGTACCTAGACGACATTGTGGTCACGGGAAGAACTTTTGCAGAGCACCTGACATGTCTAGCTAGACTCTGTGGTTTGAAAAGTAGCGGCAGTCAATCTGAAATTAGTTCTTAAGAAATACTACTGTATCCAAAAGGAAATTAATTTATTGGGCCATGTTGTGTCAGGCCATGGGATTGAAACTGACACTGAAAACACCAGAGCAAAAAGAAATTGGCCTCTACCAAATGATAAAACTGGAATGCGAAGTTCCGTGACCTAATGTGCTTACTACCATCGATTTTACCCGAGTTCGCCACAGTCGCCAAGTCTCTGTATGAATGGACTGAGGCAAAAAGAAAATTTGATTGGACCTCCAAGTGCAAAGTTTATTTTAATAGACTAAAGGAAATTCTGATATCTCCCACAGTACTGGGCTTCCCGAGTGGAGAGGGTTAATTCATTCTGGATACTGAAAATAATGATGTAGGTATCGGGGTTGTGTCATCTCAAATTTAGGATGGAAAGGAGAGGGCAATGGAATACTTAAGTAAGGTACACATGCCTAAGAGGAATTACTGTGTGACACGCACGGAGATTCTGGCCACCGTGAAGGTAATTTCACATTTTTACCCCTATCTTTATGGCAGACACTTCATCCTAAGAACTGATCATGATTCATTATGCTGGCTACTAAATTTTAAGAACCACGAAGGTCAAATAGCCCGGTGGATACAGCACCTGCAAGAATATTACTTTGAAATACATCACAGGTCTTGACGCCTTCACAGCGATGCGGATGTACTTTACAGGAGACCATACGAACCATTCTGTCGTTATTGTGAATACCAGGAGGAAAGAGGTGGTGTAACATGGAAGACAAGAAGGACAAGAATTGAAGGCCCTGTATCTGGCGATGGGTCACCTACATTGGACGATAGGGGCATTAGAAATGATCAGCTAAGTGACCCCACTGTGCATCCAATATTAGAATTGAAAGTAGCCGGGTTTCGACCAAGATGGGAGGAGATATACACCCTAATACCGATAGTTAAGGCATATTGGACACAGTGGAATTCCTTTATTCTAAATAATGGCGTGCTTTACAGGAACTGGGAAAGTAATGATGGGAAACAAAGTCATTTACAATTGGTCCTACCAGAGTGCCGAATCCCAGAAGTGCTAGGAGAACTGCACAACACAGCAGCAGGTGGGCACTTCAGTGTAAATAAGACCCTCGATAGAGTTTGAATGAGATTCTATTGGCTACATTGTCGGGAGGATGTTGAGAAGTGGTGCAATCTGTGTGATGTCCTTTCAACCATTTTTTAAAATCATTTAACCACCTTTTTAAATAAATATTGCCATGTAAGTAATGAATACAGTGTGCATATTCCACCGCACTCGGAAGTTAACGTCAAAGACTAAAATAAAATATGTTTATTGACTATTATACCAAATTAGAGGGCTTTCAAAAGTGCTCACTTTGCCGTGAATAGCCTATCGACTCTTTACTTTCAAATAAATTGAAAATCAAAAGACCGAGAAGTCAGATCCTAACTTCATACAAACCAAGTTTTGGATTTCAAAGAAATGGCAACAGGCAAGTCATTAATAAGGGCTTTAGCTGAAACCAAACTTTGTCTTAGTATTTTTTTTTTTAAATTTGTGCGAATCAAATTTTTAATTAAACCAACAAATCCAAAAAAATATTATGAAAGTTTTTTTAATTATCTGGCATTATAGTTATGTTACCATTGGGATCATCTCACAAAACCTTTAAAGTCCTCAAACTATAAAAAAAATAGTTATTGAACAGCCTTAAATATATCACAAACACTGCATCATGCCAATCAACTTCTTGGCTGGTGTGGAACAAAGTTACAGCCGACGTACCTACACGTAATTTATTTGACGTATTAACGTAGCACGTTCGTGGTCATTACGTCTATATTTTCGTTCTTTTGTGCCTCCAAAGCTTAAGATGGAAGAGCTTCCATACATCTTGAGTTTATTTGATTTAGATTATTATTTTTTTTACAAATATTTACAATAAAACTTAATAACAGGCCATTAAAAATAAAAGCTTGACTCGGTATAGAGGACAACTTAATAGAAGTTTTCAAGTTAGTATGGTTTTAGTTATACCCGTATTTCCCTATGTGCGGCGAGCATTATTAAATAATGAGGGAACCCTTGATTACGGTTACATATGTGAAATGAATGACGGGAGAGAAATAAATCGGATGTCGAAATAACTGCTAAGATGTTTCCTGTGCTATGAGAAGCTTGATTTATTAAATATTGAATCTGCAACTTACGATATGCAGGAATAAGACCGTTCACAGTTGTAATCTGCTGACAGGTCTGCGTGTTAAAGGCATTGCCTAACACGCCTGCAGCCACACAGTTTAAATGGGCTATCAAAGTTAAATAAATTATTTCTTAGTGCATTAATTTTAAAGATAACCATTTCAAACAAAAGTATTCTACGTGACATTTCTTAAGGAATACTGGCACGTAAAGAAATCTTGTCAATTGTTATGGTTATATTTTTTTCTCAAATTTTACATTAAATTTAAAATTTTGCCAAAAAAATGGTTTCCTTATATTTTTTAACGTGGTAGTATTTTTTAAGAAATTTGCGTTTAATAATTATTTATTTTTGGTTTGAAACCGTTATCTTTGTAGCTGATGCATTGAGAAGGAATTTCTTTAATATTAACTTCCCATTTAAACCTTAAAGGGATTCAGCCCACGCCATCTTGGATTTTTTATTTTCGGCTACTACCCGCAAACATGAATTTTGGATTGGTTTTTTTTTTCGGTTGACGTGACACAGGGTAAAACTTATTGCGTTTTCTGAAATCTGTTCTGTTCGACTGCCGTACCTGTTATGACCTCTGTAGTCGCTCCCAAGAAATAATCAATTATTTCACCTCGCCTGTTATAAGATAGAAAACATCAAATGCAGAGAAGCGGTAACAATTCAAGAACATTAAGGAAGGTATTAATCATGCTTTGTCGTTCCAAAAAATTGTAATGTACCTCCTGAAATCAAATTTGTGGCGAAAAATTAATTAAAATTAGTTAGACAGGGACGGATCCCCGTTAAAGCTACCGAATCGCAACATGTAATGTTTTCGGACACGGCCTGAAATGTAGGGGAGAGGGGGGGGGGATGAGTGATAAGAGCCGGGGCAGAGAACCCAGAGTGGGTTTTCCTTTGGCGGGGAGTCCGTTGCCGCCACACTGGGTGCAGGACCTGGACAGCGAGGAACACCGTGCCCCGCGAGGCCTTATACCTGACCTGCGCTAATTTTGTAAGCGTCCCGTAGCTTCGCTCCCCCTCCCCGAGGAGCCATTGTCCACTGCCCCCTTCCCCGCGCCGGGCAGCCCCGGGGTACAAGAGCCCTCGGACATTGTCCGCGTCTCACGTGTCAAGGCGCGCCCCGGGGCCGGCCAGAATCACCGGCGACTGTTCCAAAGTGTAACGCACGGTCCGTTGGCCGCCAGAGCAATGCGCATTAAACATAGCTCCGCGGCTGGTTACCGACACCCGGCGTCCCGGAGAAACTCGGACCGTTATGTTAATTAAAAGCGAGCGCTTTTGAAATCGACCTTGGGAAAAAATATAATCACTGCTCCTGCTTGCATGTATTTTAACGGGCGCACTGAGTGGCATGCGTCCAGTAAAGTTGATAACGATGGAGAAAAATTAGTTCAGTGTATGAACCTCGAATTAAAATTGTTAGTTAACCATTTTTTATAACTTAAATTATTTATTTCACTTTTTGTTTTTTTTTTTTAATCCATCTAAGTGTAGAAATCAGCAAATTTGTAAAATATATATATATATATTTCTAATAATTTCGCAGTTTCACTTGACCTGTGCATAAATAACGTGGTAATACCCATGGCAGTGTTAATTTTACATATGGCGGAAGAATACACAATGCGGATGCAGGTAATCATAAGCAGGGCTTTCAAAAGCGCTCAGTTTACAGTGAACAGCTTGTAACGATTCGTGTTCTCTATTTTTCTACGAGGCGATGTTTCTTCCGTCTACAGTCTATTGTGCTGTGATATGAGAATAAAAATTGGCTCACGTACTCCTTCGTTAACACTCGTCAAAAATTGTCTTGACTTGTTTCAAAATGATTTTGTTCTTGTAATTTAGAAATGTATATTACATATTATGAACACATTTTAGTAATAACGATTAAACGTCTTTACTTGGCACAGTTAACGCATATTTCCTTTCTCTTACGCTGAACCGTTTGTTTTATGAATTTTACAACCTTATTACAATTCAGAAAAAGGATGTACCTTACTAAACAGTTATAAAAAAAAGTATTTAACACAAATAAATCAGCCATATGACCATTTCAGTATTGAGAAACACTTAAAAGTTAAGTAGCAATAGTTTAAGCATCTAAAATAGTACAGAAAACGTTGATGTTCTGGCAAGTACTAGATGAAATCATACCAAGGCTGTATAGACATATCTGTGCACAAATACACACACATTTATATGCAGAAAGTTCAATAATAATATAACACTAGTCAATTGAACAAACATTTAAAATAAGATCATTGTAGTAAATAGGTTCATTGGAAGAAAGTGTATACGTTTTCTAACTGCAAATTAATAAATAAAAGTGATCATTCCTTCGTGGCAGAAATCGATAACGCGACCTCAAATTCCCGGGTTCGAATCCCAGGAAATCAATTGGCGTGTTTGTTATTAATTGTAAGTGGAGGCATTCAAACATTAACTTCACCTATGTAAATGCAAGAAAATAAAAAAAATTATATTATTTACAGCAACAAACTTTTTTTTTGTTTAATAATATTTAACGTATACTTTACTTTTAAAATACAGGATAATGCATATACATCTATACCTGGGTAGTTAATCGTTTGTGTGTCATTCTTAATGATTATGTTGACACGTATTGCTTGCATAATAAATGTGAAAAATTGTTATATTATAATGTTTAATTAAAAGAAAATAAAGAAACAACATGTGTCATTTTCAGGTGTCAGACCTATTCAACCAACTGTTTGTTATAGTTCATATCTGAATACCTGCAGTCAGTTGCACACCTAGATGTCATTTAAACGACGAAGGGCAGGTTACTTACGTCGTGTTCACGTTGGCATTTTTTGGTAATAGAATTCTCATGCGAGCCAAATTTGTCGGCAAAATTGAGAATGTATTTCTGTGATATTTATTTTCTATATTGTCATCTACGGATCTGCTAAATAACCAGCTACAAATGGCCAAATAGCTGCCGTATTGTCTTCATTGAGAAAAATGTGTAGTCCTAATATTCATACATTCAAGTTACTGTAATACACGAGTAGGTGTCGTATCATCTTAGTAGATATTAGCAAAAGAAGTAAATCGTTGGAATATTATTCAATTGTCTTTTATTACCATTACAAAAGTAGTACATAGCAACAGAGTGTAGTTATCTTTTAAACCATTACATGTTAACATACAGTGTTCAAAACCATCTCACATTTATTTCTAATATGCGAAGTTATAATACGACAGTTTTGCAAGTTAAACTGCAGAATGGTGTTCTCGTTGAATACTTTATATATATATGAAAAAATCAAAACTATGTACCATATACTTTTATTCGCGACAGAAAATATAAATAAAATAACGCTATTACAAAACATCGATGAAAACTGACTTCCTAAAAAACATGTAGGCTATAATGGCAGCTCAGTCACTAAGAAGTGCGCCACTTCCTTCCTAATTTGATTGTAATTTAGCGCCCGTCTTTGTCAGCCTGTCGTCTGGTTGTCCGAAATCACATCATAAAATAGGCAAGTACACAGAGGCGGAATGGTGTGGAATTTCCTTTGATGTAGAAGTAAGCAGAAGTAAACTTTCTTATATTGAGTGTGTGGCGATTCAGAGGCGTGTCTGAATGTTTTATTTTCGTCTATTAGCGGTGTTTTCTCACTTTTTGAATCAAGCCTCTGAAAAATCACCCCAATGTATGCATCGTGTTTGGTTGTTTTTAAATGTGTATCACAAGCGTTTCATAATTCAGTTAGCATTTAAGTATTGAGTTTTGGGTAGTTTCAAGTTCTATTTATATTTTATCTGTAAATTATAATACTTTATTTGTAATTAATATGAGTAGAAACAGGGAGAAAATAGGTATGTTTGGTAATGCCTTGTAGGAAAAAGTTTTCATTCAATACATTATTAAATTGAGTGTGCATGAATACTGTGCTTTGTCCATTTAGTATAATTTTCTAAACTTAATTACTCAAAACTTAATTCAAATTATAACAGGATTATTTTTAGCAATGCATTATACACCTAATATCGAAATAGCTTTTAATAGAGTTAGACATATTTGTCGAGACGTAAATAATGGATGAATCATACGAACATTACATGCTAATGGAGCATCAATATTTTTCGTATGCATTTACTTACATGTAGGACGAGGATTATATTACGGATCATATAAATTCATTCAAACATGATCAACAGGTGTTATTATATTACTATTAGTAATAATAACAGCTTTTATAGGATATGTATTACCATGAGGACAAATATCATTCTGAGGAGCAACAGTTATTACAATAATAGTTTGCAAGAGAAGGAGGAATAGATTAAAAGTAGAACTTAGCAGCGCCTCAGAAAAGCTGGAAGTAACCGTGGATGTGCTGTAGCAATGTCGTGCAGGCGAACGTTCCTCATCTGTTCGCAGACAGACGTCTATGGCAAATTCATTTTTTTTGTAATGACTGACGATTGACGTCCTATTGTGTTTTAGTAAATGAGGTCATTTTCCTGGCTAGTGTAGGCGGAATTCGGAATACACGTGGGAAATGAAGACTACTGCCAGGTACGCGGAGGACTTTCATCGTCATTTATAACTCAACCGAATCCTCAATTCACGATTGTTTACAGCTTTTCACCTTCTGTTATGGTATAACATCGGTCATCACTTAAATTTGTCATCGTGAGATAAAACTAAAATAGCAAATAATATAAAATTAACTTTGGTAAGTTTGATGGATGTTACACTTAAAAAGTAAAATCGTAAAGTTAAACATTATTCCTTATGTTAAATTAAAATATACAGCTTGAATAATTAGGTACTGGGTAACGAGTTACTTCATTTATGTTATTACCCAATGCTAATTAGATGATTCTAAAAGTAATTATTTGAGGAAGCAAATTATTTTGAAATTTGTATTAGAGTGTGTAAAATGTGTTTTTCTTTGTAAAGTACAAATCGCCAATACGTCCCGGTAGTTTCTTAAAAAAAAAAAAAAACTATAATAACTTATGTAAAAGTGCGGTTGATCGTCATCCATATGGCACAACATTTACATATTTTAATTGCATCCCCACTTTAATTTATTTCTTTTTTCCAATCAATACATTAATCCTTTGGCAGTGCGGGCGCCTTAGTCCTGCAGGGCTCTCTGTCCATTTATTTATACACTCACTTGTTTCTTTTAAATTTCTTACTTTTCCAATAGTAAATTCCTTTTGTTTGATTCTCTTTACCTTGCTATCCTTGCTCATTTCAGGTTTCTTTCTAAGTCAAATATTCTTGTTTCTAGATTTAATTGTTCTATTAGAGTGCTTTAGGGGTTTTGGATATTTTCCCCTATTCAATGTATTTACCGTTATTTCTTTTTACAGTTCATTGGATTACTTCAATTATCCGGTCCTGTGAAAGAACAATGTAATAGTTGGTACACATGATGCCGTATTTTTTGTTTACTGTTCCTATGTTGTATTCGCACATTTGTAAACTTGTCATGAAAAATAAACAAACTATAAAATCAAATAAAATCATGATCGTCATTTTTGAGCGCAGCTTCTTGGCGTCATTTTTGTTATCACGCGCAGCTAAACATCTGGGCAGGAACTGCATTGGTGACCTTGTCAGATGGATCCTTTGACGTCCCGTTTTGCGATGGGGGCATTCCCGCCTATACTTTAAGAGATATCGAACATTTTGTGAAAAAGTAATTTTTCGCGAGTCGGTTGACCGTACGTGGAGAGCCATTGTGGCTGCGGGTGGAAGCAGGGGGGGGGGGACTTTATGTAAAAAAAACTTAAACAATAATTCTGTAGTACATGCGAGCGGAGCCGCGGGCACAGCTAATTAATTATATTTGCATTTAATTGTAATTTTATTCAAGCCCAATATTATTCAGTTGTGAAATTTTAATCGTAATCTTTTCAATCTGTTTAAAATTGTTTTAGTTATCTCTTATATTTTTGTATGGGAAATTTTTGGATCATTTTTTAAGAAAAGAAAAAAATATTTTAGCCCGCAATTATAGAGTGAAAAAAAAAAAATTAGTGTCTATTATTTATTTCTTACAACTAGGGACAATTCATCTTGTCATTTGTTCCTATGGGATGGTTTCCTTTTTGTTTGAGTTTTCCAAAGTATTTGATATCTGCACAAAGTTTTAAAGAGTTTATTAGTTCATACAATGATGTAGATGTTATGGATGGAGAAAGATGCATTGGTCACTATTATGAGGTGGGTGGGTTTCCTCCGGGTGCTCCCGCCTCGTGAAAGGTGATTTCTGCGCCACTCTGTTGTGCATTTCATTCGGTAAATCGACAGTGAGAATTGGAAAATATTGCTGCTGTGAGAAGTGACAGACTGCGAAAAGTGTGGATTTTCTTTTATTGTTATTGTGAATTTCGTGTACTGACCAATGATGACTTCTGCAGGTACTGTGCGTAGAAGTTGGAGTTATCACTTGTCCAAAGAAACATTGCAAAGCACCTTGACTGACGCGAGGGTGAAGCTCGCCGGGAGCGACAGCATCGACGTGTTACGGGAATATTGCGTGGCGTGGTCAGGAAAGAGGGCGCAGCCAAAACAGAAGACAAGTTTGGCGAGTCCATTCTGTTAATTTAAACTCAATTCCTCCTGTAATTGAGAGTAGAATTCCAAGTGTGAAATTTGGCCGTTTAACGGAAATAGTAGTTTTTTTGGTAGAGTTGCCTAACCTATAAGGCGCCCGTCTACCTGGAACTTTTTCCCACGTTTAGGCCGAGAAGCGCGGGAGCGATAAGGGCGACACTGCCACGCGCATCAAGTACGCCATCGCCGCTAAGCGCAAGGCTCTGAACTGGCGTGCAGTGTTCTCGTCGTGCTGCGTGTACCTATGGGACTTTCAGCGGTGACCATATTATTTTATTAGTGGGAAGTCTTTAGGAAGGTTCAGTGCAGGCGCCTATAGTAGTTTTGTATGTATCTGATGCGTGCATTTTGAGCTACAGCGCCTTGGAAAGGCCGTTTTTTTTTTAGCGGTTTTGGAGTACTCTGAATTGATGTTTCTAACGTACGTGATATTTTGAAAGTACTGAACAGCTCTCGTCTGAAGTGTATGTTCTTTTCGTAGATAAGTACATTGGACGCACGCTTAATAGTTTCGTTGAAAAACGTGTATTTCGAACACTCTGCAACGCAGTTCAAGCGCCAGGTAGACGGGCGCCTTAATATCTCGTCGAAAGCTCCATTTGTGAAATTTACATTGCTATAGGCCTTATCACTTAATTCATGCGTCAGTTAAGTTAGAATGTGTGAATTGTTAGAAACATGAATGTATAAATTCGCGATTTTGTCACACTCCCCCCGATCAAGAAACCACCGGACGCTGACTCGGGTCACCTGGGACGCGTGTACCTGCGCAAATAGCCACTGAAGGCCGGCTGGGATATAAACGCAGGCTTCGCCCCGCGGCCGCTCCGCAGGGGTCCCGAGAACGAAGCAGACTGCTGGACTCGCCCAAGTATAACGTTATGATCGACAACCAGGTGGGATGGGCTGGCTGTCCCCAACCTGGGCTCTAGACAATTACATACACTTTGCGTTCCTTTATTGCGGTTTCTTTCCGGATGTTTAATCATGGTCGTGCGGGCGCCTTAGCCCCACAATTCACGTTTACATCCGTACCGGGTCCTTTAATTGTTATTTATCTTTTAGGATCATTCTTTATATTTCCTTTCCTTTATTAGTGGACGTGGATATCCTTTTAACATATACACCTATGGTTGTGCGGGCGCCTTAACCCAGCAGTGGACAACATTTACTCAGTATTGTCCACCAGCCTTGTTTCTTTCCTTCACTATCGTTATCTCCTTCCTTGTTCCTTACTTGGCGGTTTTCCGCTAATTTTTTGTGTGTTGTGGGGGTTTTGCCTCCCCCCTGTTTAGGCATTGTCTGGTTAGCTTTCGTTTTCTATATAATTGTTATTTTCATTTTGGGGGTTTTGGTGAGTTTTTCCCCCGCTGTTCTCTTACTAATCTTTGTTTATTTCTTTTCAGTTTTCCTCTACTGTTTCACTACTGTCCACGTCTGTAGAAGAGCACTATTGAGTGCTGGGATGCATGTGTTCTCTTATTACGGTTCATGTTATTATTTCTGTAAAGGGTGATTTTGTAAATAAACAACATATGAAATCAAAATCAAATCAACGGAGAGCCCTCACAAGGGCTTGTACTTCCCCCGCGCCGAGGGAGTAGCGACCCAGTGATGAATAACGGCGCCGCCGGCAGTAGTACTTGGTGTCCTGGTAGATGTCCTAGGTGATCGGCCCACTCTTTTCTTGCTATCCCCTGTTCCATGGCCTTTCTTTCCCTCCATGATTGAAGGGCCTCTACCGAGAAGAGTGTATTTGTAATCCCGTCTAGTATTTCTCCTTCGTTATCTTCCATTTGTTTGTCTCCTGTTTTTTTTTTGTTTTTGGCCGTGGGCTTCGCTGTTGGTCGCATTACCATAAAAAAAAAAGTACTTGTGCGAGCGGGCACATCGTGTGCTCGAGGGCGTTTCTGCGAGCAGTTGCGACGACCTGCAGGCGTATCCATGAACCACGAGCGCCAGTTCGCTCCCGAACGCACCTCCGCATTGAGCCGTGTCCTAGATAGCGTCCTGGCGATCGTGACCACTCCTCGCGACGATCGCTACCTTCCGCTTCAAAGCGAACACCTTGCGTCAACACACACACTTTGCGACGACAGTTGGCGATGCTAACATCGGAAAATATCTCCCTTTTGTATAAAATCGAGGCAAGTTTCTTTCGTCGGCGTTTTCCAAAAGAGCCATTTTCGACGTCACTTAAATGAACAACACGTATGCAAAGAAGAAAACAAATATAAAACTGCACACATACAAACTTCGAGCAAAGTATTGAAACGTGGCCCATCTAGCACAAAGTTGTGAGCTGTGATATTTCATATTTTGCGTATACACTTACGTGCGTTTTTTTCTTGTGTACCTACTGATAATCATAGCTTATAAACGCTAACATTCATAGTCTATTCATAAAATTTCACTTGAAAATCAGCAGTTTACAGTATAGATGTGCTGTTTTGAGACGGCAAACCTTTTGGAAACGCGAATTTCACTCAAATAATGCAACCTAATGAACAGAATATTCTCTCTTTAAAGTGTTAATTCATAATAAATACTCCATACCATGAACCATGTTTAATTTAGTTCATTGTAATTTGTGACTCGCAATACACATAAAAAAACTCTGTAATTACGTCCATTGTATTTTCAATTCGTACGTAGTACATAATAAACAAAAGGCGTAAGTTTACGTGCATATATGTTTCAGATATTTAAAAAAGATTTATTTATGGTCATGGCAGGAAAAAATTAAAAAGAACTATTCAGTTAAAACGCTATAAAAACGACCATTAGTTTAAAATAAAATAATATACCATCATGGATTAGAATCCACCAATATTAATATTTTACCTCTAGTGCATAAGCAGCCACGCTATCCACTACGCCACAGTCCACTTACGAATTACGTGACTCATAATAGTTGAAATAGCTTTCACGCAACTGTGCGACACGGTGGCTTGAAAATATACGTACTCATTTCGAAAACAAATATCAGTTTCTTCTGTAACCCTTAAACTTCTCTGAAATGAAAATTAATAATTTAACATACGGAATATGCTGTTTCTAAGCTCCGTTATTTCATTACGTCTGTTTTAGTTCACGAGATTACGGCCACTCATGGGAGATGTCCACCATTTTCTCATGCTGCGCGAGACGCAAAGTGGTTAGGGCGGCCGTGTGTCTCCCACGTTAAGTTTGCGAGCGTGTTTATCGTCGACGCAGACTTGGCGTTCGCAAACCGAGCGGTAATCAGAGCTAACGCAAAGTACGGGGTGTTCGCGTCGCGGTGTCGAACGCGTAACTGCTTTGCGTTTCCTACTATCGCGGTCGCGTAACAGACCGTCGCGGAGTGTGCGTGGAGACGCCGTCATTCTCACGCACAAGTGCGGCGGTGTTGTGGTTGACCCGGGGCGTCGTGGCAGAGGCTTGACACTTCCGTGCAAAAGGGCAGACGAAATAAATATATCACATTCACTTCGCACAAGTACAGTGCACATCAAAATATTTACACGATTTCAAAACAAATTCTCAAAAATTACATTGTAACCGAACGGGTCAACAGAGATATTTATACACTGAAAGTGGAACGATGGTATTCAGAAATTTGCATTACTATTTACTTTGATTTGGAAACTATGTTAGATATATTAATATGTTTTATTGTATAATTCTTAAAGAATAATTTCTTAAATTTATTAATGCACTACTCATTAGTAGTTTAGTGGTTTCACAGAATGTAGTAATTGAGTGAACTGCAGTAGACAGCAGACGAAAAAAAACTGATCAGCTAATTTTGGTAAAATTGTAGATAACAAAGGAAATTAAATTTTTTATGTATTTTATTTCATAAGACCTCAATTTCTTACGGAATTGGCAAATCCCAGGCGCATGCAAAAATTCTTTGTATTAATTTTCTCTTCCATCAATATCCACTTATCCGAGATTGCCTTGTTGTAAGCTCACGCACCTAACTGCAGTTATACAGTTTACATTTCTTGGTTACAACTAGGACATCTCCAATTGTTTTGGAGGGGGGAACAGTTGTGTCGTTTCGTCAAACGTCAAGACGTAATACTGAAAAGTAGCCACGGGATAATTAAATATTAATAAAAATGCAGATCCTGAGTATAGGCACTTCTTCCCGCAAGATAATATTCGTAACTAAGGTACTTTATAATATTTATCCGTCATCACTCCAGAAGGGGACACCTCCCGTAAATACGCTGTATGTTTGACGTACACTGAATAAGTTTAATTAAAGTAATTAAAATAACCACTCTTATGTAAACATTTTGATCGCTTCAGTTTTCTTTGTGGACTGGACTGGTTTCAGCAAGAAAGATCATTAAAAATAACGCGAGTACTACTTGGTTAAAGTAGGAGGCAATTAATTGGCTCTTACCTCCTGAACGCCATCTTCCTTACTACGCCCTTGCATTCCAACCCTCGTTGTCGTTGTCAGAGCTGCGGTACGAAATATCTCCACGTAGTTCATAGAGTATAAATAAAATTTGGGGAGATTCCGAACCAAAATTGTAGAATTGATATTTTGGCGCAGATTTTAAACATGACCGGGTAATTCCACTGCATACTGAGGCATTAAATAATGCAGAAATTAAGGACAGCATTTGTACACTCGTCAGATGTTACGCGTTTAACTGCCGAACGTTTTTAAAACAGCGAAGCGTTCATGTGTGACAATTAATGGGATTATCATTTCACGCCACAGTTAAAGCGAGGGAATATGGTATTATACAATTCCCCAAAATTATCAGAAAGTACGTCAAAAACATATCCAAACATGTTTAACAACAATTTTCATATCTAAAGATATACTACGAGGAACTAACAAAATTAAGCACATACCGTTTAATTAAATATATGTTACCTGCCATTTGTCATCAGGCTCTGATCAAAATTGTAACGGTCTCATTACGCGTCGCAGATGTAGGACGAAATTTCTTCTTTGATATACTGTGTCTGATGTTGTTAGATTATAACTTTAATATGGAAAATAGATTTCACTACAGCTCTAATCTTAAGTTCGCTTGTTATTTACTTGTTATTAATTTATTTTATGGATTTCCGTGTGTGAAAATTTACACATATATTTCACCAAAAAAACTTTTCAGTGATTTTTTCTGTATTTTCTACAGCTTACACGTTTGTTTCCGCTCGGTCACGGAGACTCAACCTTGAAATTACAGAAATGTTGATCACACGTGCTGGACACAATATAAAAAAAAGTCGACAGTTCGCAAATTTAGCTTTCCAAATAATATCCCCCCCCCCGGGGGGTCCACCATCTCCCCTGACCAACACAAAAAAAAGTAAAGTAAGTAGAACTGACTGCTTCTTTCTGCCTCATCTGATATATGTCCTAAGATACGTCCGGCCAACGCGAGAAATACGTAGTCAACAAGTCTCGGAGATATTTTTGATAAATGTGGGAAGTTTGGTGAGGGAAAACATACACCCCCCCCCCCCTCNCTCACTGGAGGATCATTTATCGGTCCTCGATATTATCTCTCAGGAAACACCTCGTTGTGTGTACCCCGAGGCATAGAGGACGCAGAGACAGCAAGCACCCCTTAGTATTTCCTATAACAAGTGATCCCCCCCACCCCTTCCTGGTCGGTTCCCATGCCGGGATAGGAATCGTCACCCTGGGAGAGGTTGAAAAAAAAAGTTTTGTCGGTGGGGGGATAGAGAGAGGGTTCACGGCATGCTCCAGTTACTGTGCAAAAACCCCTCCCCTGCTGGGCGACTGTTCCATCCCCCTGCGGCCGGCGGGGATCATGGTCCCTCGCTACGTGGAGAAAAACAGCAACAATCCGCCTTGTGGGAAGTCAGCTGTGAAAAGGGAAGACGAGTAGGGGAGGGGCTCCACCCCGCAGCATCATCGTCATCTCCTGGGGGGACCGTTACAGGATGCCACCGGCTGGTTTTGTCCCACCTTTCAGCAGCTCTTGATGCGCGCGACAGTTGGTGACGTCGTCGGCCGGGGAGGGAAAAAAAAATGAAAAGCCCGGCCGAGTGTCGTGCGGTGCAGAAACACGCAGCGGCGCAAACATCGCGTTTATTCGCAAACTGAAGCAACACGCCGGAATCAAACTTGAGTCCATTTATGGCTCCTCCTGACTTCTCTGTAGCCGAGCTTGAGTTGTACTTTCAGGCAGTTCCTCCGCTTCATGCTAACTAAGCCTAGAAAATTACACTATTTGCACAAAGCACAGGGTTTTGTGCGCACTCAATTTAGCAATATTTTGCGTGAGAACTGTTGCTTACTAGGCATCACCAACACACCTATTTCCCCCCCTGTGTTTATTCACATCTATTATAAATGAGTGAGTAAGTGAAGACAGCTTAACACCGAGGTCTTGAGCGCCGATGGGGCTGAAGCGAGTTGAGCATGGAGCAGTGCCGGAATGAAAGGGCGGGGGGAAACGGGAGATCCCCGAAGGAAATCCGCCGACCAGCGGCATCGTCCGGCACGATTCCCACATGCGAAAATCCGGGAGCGAACCCACCGGGAATCATATTATAATGACATATTACAATTTATAAAGAGGATATAATTGAAATTCAAATTTTATCAAGAATAAAAATACTTTTGTTTTACCAGAAGTACAAAACGCTTGTGATGCATGGCACAGGAAACCACCAAACACGTCATATACACGATGACTCTTCAAACTTTAGATTCAAAAAGTGTCAAAATAGTGTGATTCCAGCCAAGTGTGTTTTTATTTTTCGTAGATAAGCATTTTGAGCTCACATTTACTTGTCTTGTAAAAAAAAAAACCTGATTGCAAACACATTGCAACGCGGTTCAAGCACCAGGTAGGACCGGTTGCCTTGCAAATTCCTTTTGCGGTCCCTCAAACTTCCCGGCAATACGATTTCAAACATGTAGCAAAAAGTTGAAAATCTAGAAGCAAGATGGTTTCGAAATCACCAGTTATGCATTAAGAAATTGATCGTAAATTTGCCACATCAGTGTATACGTAAAGTGAGAAAGCGTGAAAGGTGATGTTTCTCCCATAGATACATGGTGGAGTTCCTACATTTGCTCAGGGAAGAGTTAAATAAGTAGGGAAGTTCGCAACTTTGCACAATAGTGATGCCGAAAATTCCTGTATTTGCAGTCTGCCTGTGGTATTATTTCCATACACGCTGTTGTCTGAGAACTTCCGTTACAGTTTAGGAATTTCACTAGAAGATTTTTTTCACAGTGATACGATTATGCAATCAACACTATAAGATCAGGAAAATTTCACAGTTCTAAAGTTTCACGGGTGACAGGAACTCAACAACGGTTACATACTTTATTCAGGAAAAACTTTTGACCTTTTCTCTTCAACGAGAGAAGTGATTTTTGGCAAGAAACATATATAAAATCAGCGGTACCCTTGTAGGTTTGCTTTACTCCTCCTCCCTTTCAAGGACAGATATTTTTCACTCATACACGTAAGCTACTTCACTCAAAATTAGGTATGCAATTTTTTTTTCAAATCTCCTGGCTTGAATGGTTCCAAGAACGGATATTTTGCTTAGTTAGTGTCACTAAATTGGATTTTTATTGACTGTTGAACTACTTAGTGTGCTTAAAAATAAATGAACTTGTCTTCGTCTTCTGCGATGATGGCCGAAACTAAAGATCGGCTTGGAGATAATCAAATTGTCATTTGAGGCGATGAGTGAGTNAAAATAAATGAACTTGTCGTCGTCTTCTGCGATGATGGCCGAAACTAAAGATCGGCTTGGAGATAATCAAATTGTCATTTGAGGCGATGAGTGAGTGAAGAGATTTGGGCGGCTCTTAACAGTGAGGTCTTGAGAGACGGTGAGGGTGAAGCGAGGTGGAAATGGAGCGACGCCGGAATGAAAGGGCGGGGGAAGCGGGAAACCCCCGATAAAACCCGCCGAACAGCGGCATAGCACGGCACAATTCCCACTTGCGAAAATCCGGAGTAGCCCTGCCGGGGATTGAACCCGGTTCGCCTTGGGACCTTGGCGAGCAGTTTAACTACATAGCCACCGTGGTCCTTTGGTGCAATAAAAAAAAATTAATATCAAGAAGTGATATTTTATTATTTTTTTGTAGTACAGTTAAAGTTATTACGTCTTAGGATGCTATTAAACCACCTAAAGCCATGATACGTCATCATTATAAATATAGAAAAGGCCACATAATTTCTAACAGAATGTGAGTGAAAAAAAAACTATTATCAGATTGTATGCTGAGCAGTTTCCCATTAACAAGGACTGGGTGCGAAACCGGACAAAGCTGCCCCCAATACGATGATATAGCAATTAGTTAGCTTTTACCAAATCGTGAAATACAACTTTTCTTAAAATAAAGTCTTCCGTGCTTAAGAGGGATGTCAACCAAAATGCTGGATTCTTTGTTTTATTGTGGACTGGTAAAGCTATTGTACTACCATGCCTTACTGAGGTAAACGATTCCGGATCAAAAATGAAGACAGAAGGTGCCCATAAAATTAGGCGTGATTGGTTTTTCTCAGTTAAAAATTCGAACACTCATTTCGGAAACGTTGTCTTAGTAGAATTAAGTGCTATAATTGGTTAATGAATGCGTAGCTACGAAGACAGCACCTACGTGAATTTCTTAGTTTTTGTCATCCAGGAAATTGAAATCCACCGGTTGGGATGATAACTTCACGAAGGGAGAACTTGCATAGTTGACGTAACCACGCCGTGACGCAGTTACGCCACGCAAAACTCATCTACGGGCAGACGCAGCGTTTTTGCGAGGCGGCGCGCGGACCGGAGATTGCCAGGCGTTGCTTCCGACAGTTTATTGCTCCCGCACACCCATCGATATTTCCTCCATCTCGTTCCACTCCTCTCTGGTCCCCTAAACTCGCACGTTTCCCGACGGTTATATACGCTGTTCACGACTAACTGAGCACTTTTGAAAGTCTTGCTTACGATCTACTTGCATGCTCATTGTTAGGGCCAGTGACTTTTTCGCGTAAAAAATCGGAGCACACAGTAGACTTCAATACTATGTACCTCAGCTGTTGTTATACCTCCATTGGCTGCTGGTGCCGTGTCCGTCTTGGACCAAGCCACTCAGGACTAAGTAACTCCGACACTGGACCTTCGTGATTCGTTCGCAAACGGTTAACACGGGCCAGAACCTTTTTTTAGCCAATCAAAGAAGATGGACGACCATACAGTGCTTTGGAGTGTATCTTGTCTCGAAATCTTTTCGCAAAATATCACTGCCCCTACTCATTGTGTATTCTTCCACCGTATGTAAAATTAGCACTGCAATAGGCCTTATTAGTTTACTAGCGACCCGGCCCGGCTTCGCCCGGGTACAATTTAGTTTTTAGTTTCTACAGCGATACACTAATAAGTAATTTGGGGAAAGACAATAAAGACAAATATTATATGATAGTAAATTAGTAAACTACTATCATATACAACATACAAACATACATACACGTCACGCCTGATTAAAGGTGCATTGTAGCGCCTCTCATGCTCTCCACGCGGAGTCCGACCAGCATGGATGACTACCTTAAAATCCTCTTAAGGCAGGTTCTCTAAAGCGGTTTTAAATGTGTTTATCAAGATGTTGTGTTCATGCAACATTCTTTGAATTTTCAACGCCACGTCTCTTTCAACCCCTTGAATAAATTGGGAGCGGCGGTTTGTTTCAATTTCTTCGTTACAAATGAAATATACCTGTAAGAATTTATTCTGTTCATTGACAGCTGGAAAAAGCGCATCTATTCTATGATAAACTTGCCCTTGAACAGTAAACGTTGGTGAAAATCCGGGCATTATCATCTCTCTGTCAACTCCAAAAGATGAAATTTGGAAACATGAGTTGTACTTTCTGATCCTATTTAAAAAGCACTGTGATCCGTCATCATCAGAGGCTCTTCTGGCTCACCAAGTAAAGGAAGGGAAACTTTGCCGCTGGAACAGCACATCCCCTGCGGTCTCATCTTTCCATTTCACAGCGCTACAAAACCGGCACGACTTGTCGATGAGTCCGATAACAATAAGTCTGTGATTCTTACAATCAATTAAGGGATCGTAATGAAATGCCACGTCATTAAATACAGACCAAGTGTTTCTTTGAAAAGCTCGTCGACGTTCCGCTTGGTTTCCCACGTTTGTGATTCTTCTCGCCTGTGAGTGTTCAGGTTGTTTCGGCTGCCCTTAAAGCAGCTTGTCATTCTGCTTGTTCTTCCAGTCGTAGTTGGGTCTGAACAGGCATTTCGGAGGCTCTTAATAGGACTTGACACTCAGCCTGTTCATCTAACTGCAGCTGCGTTTGTTCACGCATTTCTGAGGCTCTGCATTCTGAGGTATATGCATTAAAAACCAGATAACGAGAGAAATCATTTTGGTATTGACAGATGCTGACCTACCACTTTCAATTAAACGTTGAGGCATAGAATTACTATCCCTCCGTCGTTACCAACTTAACTGGGTATATGCCAGTCATTGCGCCCGTTAAAATATATGCTGATAGGGGCAGTGACATTTTTCAAAGGTTGATTTCAAAAGAGGTCAGTTTACCGTGAACAGCCTATATTTCGAAAGTTCAGTTGTGATAAAGCGGAGTGACTGACAAGAGTCCACTTGTACACTCATTTGCAAAACAAAATCGACCATCAGGACCAAATCGCGTGAGTACGACGAAGGTTGACACACCATATCTTCATGCCCCGACCTGTGTCCCATTTACGTTTAATGCGGTTTGCTTGTGCGGATGTGATACTAGGGGGCATGCATGTCCCTCCAGCATTCATAGCTGCAAGACACCGAGTAAGGGATTAGTAGCAGTGTGAGCCACAGATAAGTTCAGCGAGCACGCAGCAGCTGGATGAGTTTGAGAGAGGCAGCATCGTCGGCCTCCGAGAGGCAGGCTGGACTTTTCGGAACATTTCTCGCCGCTTGAACCTTTCTACCTGCACTGTGAGTCGGTGTTGGACGCAGCGGTGACAGGAGGGTACACGCAACAGTCGAGAAGGCTCGGGTCGACCCCGGCTGACCACCAGCAGGGAGGATCGTTTCTTCCTGCAACAGGCTGCAAGCACTCCACGGGCGTAACTGCACACAATCCAGGAACATGTCTCAGCAGCTGGAGATCGGCTAGCAGAGCAGGATCTGTCATCGCGGCGTTGCTCACGACGTCTGCAATTACAACCTGATCATCGCCGAGCATGTGTGAGCTTCTGCCGGGAACAGGCATCGCGGAAGCGTGCGGATTGTTCGTGTTCGGCGACGAATCACGGGTATGCCTGGATACAGACGACCGCCGAATTCGAGTCTTAGATATGTCCTGGTCAGCGCCGTGATCCACGCTTTATTTTAAAGCGACACAACACGCCAACTCGTGGTGTGGGGTGCAATTTCCTACGATTTCCGCACCCTACTGGTGGTGATTGAAGGTACCCCAACGACGCGCTATTCGTCCAGGAAATTCTGCGACCATGTGTGTTCCCCTCCGGATGCAGCTTGACAACCCCATTTCCCAGCAGGATAATGTTTCATCTGTCGAGAGCTGCCCTTATCTCTCTCACTATGCCAAATTTTACATACTTAGATACGAGATGCACTTAGGAATAGTTAAATTTCTCGTAGTTTGAACTTTACCAATGAGGTATTTCCATGCGTCTTAGACACACAGAAAATTGCTGTTAATTTAAAAATTATTTAAATAAACGTTTATTAAAATTATTGCCATTACTAACGTCAAAAAAGTAATCATACAAAAAAGTATTTATGTAATATTTTATACTTTCCACTGTGCTTTGCTGGCGTCTTCTAGTATGGCAAATGCAAAATAACATATTACACGACAATAGCAGAAACGTAATCATTCCCTGTTCAACGATAAATAAATAAATAACACTAAATAATCTACCCAGAATAAGTATCCTTACAAAGTAAGTTGTCAACTGCTGTATTCATAAACTGCATCGGTAAAGATGGGGATTCTTCACAACAGTACTACAGACCGAATAATTTGCCGCTTGACTCTAGAGCAGATTGGGCCATAAACGCCGAGAACGGCTTCCATCGCTAAACCGGAAATAAAACGACTGATACTATGGTTGTAGTTTCAGGTAATGGACGGTCAACTTAAATTGTCTCATGTCATCATGAGATAGATGATTAAGAAATAAAAGGATGCCTTATGGATAGTAAGCATTGTGTATGACGAATAAGGGTCTTAACACCAAGGAATACCCGGTTTCCTACGAAGAAAATTGTAGAAAGTCCTCAAACAAGTGTTCGGAAGCTGTTAGAGAGAGAGAGGAGAGTTTTTTGGCCGAGAAGCGTGGGAACTGTACGTTGGCCAAGAAATGATTATATTTTATATTTTTTTTTTATATATATTTGTACCACATATTGTTTAACGTGTAGACATTATCTGTGACTACTTCTTCCTCAGATAAATTTAGATTGCATGGTTTTTGGAAAACATGCCAAAGTAAACTTTTTACTGTTTTTGTAATGTACAAATAAAAAAAACCAAACTACACATTTGCATAAAATTTAACAAGGGCAACTGAAAGATCCTGTATTAATCCATTTTAATGTATGCTTTGCAAAATGTTATTTTACAAAAATTCTGGGACAGCCACGAATAAAAAATATGGAAGAATTTACTAATACACAGCGATTTTTATAAATTATAAAAAACTTTCTTGTACGATTTGTAGACGTTCTGAAGTATCTCTTGGCATTTTTTTTAGTGTGAAATGATCTCATTTTGTACAAATGTTAGTTTTCATTATTTGTACATTTCTATATCAGTGAAATTGTGATTTTGACATGTATTTATTATAAAACTATGCACTCAATTTCTGCGAGGAAAGATTAATTAGTGATAATGTCTTAAACTTAAACAGTATACAGCACAAATATAAAATAACACATTCTTCCGTGACCAATACCTTTAATATCGTGGTCTTGAGTCTTGGAAGGGAAACTATTAAATCTTGTTTCAGTATTCGGGGACTTTCTTACACCACACGGGTCATCATGGATCGTCTCTATAACGTAGGATTATAGGCGCGAGCCTCGAAATAAGTTCTTCGTTTGCGATCAAAACAAGTTTGCTGCTGAAATTCGTTCCCTACATAAATAAATAGCAAACATTTTGGGAAATACTTTTTTTTACAGACGAAAGCAAATAACACTTATTTGGATCCGAAGAGTTGTAACGTGTACCGCGGAAGTCAAAAAAAGTAGTAGACAAGACAATATTGTACANTGGAGAACTAGTTGTTATTGGTGGGATGTTAAATACGGAAGGCTACATAACCATTTTGCAAGGTGATTTATTAATTAACGTGACAAAGCTTGGAGCAAGGCTCATAAAATCCAGGATTGGCTATTGTACAGTGCACCTTATCAGTCACAGTGTTTCAAGCCACCGGAAAATCCACGGTCAGTGTTTGGGAAGAAAATGAGAAAAAATACTCACCCCTCGTGGCAAGAGTTAATCAACAACCTTGAAAACAACTAACGAAATAGGCCATGAAGTGAATGTTAATCATAGGATTGGATGCTAGAAGACCACCGACGATAACGAAAGCCAAATGACTACACAAAATTATATAATTTTTAAACTTTTCCTTAACTAAAGATTTAAAACAGTATGAATACTTTTTTGTAACGTTGTTTTGGATTTTTCCATATTTAGGTACTTCATGTTTTACAGAGAATGATGGGGTCGTGGTGTGTGTGTAGTGGTTAGACTACCCGCCTCCTACCTAGGCGAACCGGGTTCGATTCGCAGCGGGGTCGCTCCCGGATTTTCGTATGTGGGAATCGCGCCGGACAATGCCGCTGGTCGGTGGGTTTTCTCGAGGATCTCCCATTTCCCCCACCTATTCATTCCGGCGCTGCGTCATACTCACCTCGCTTCACCCTCATCGGCTCTCAAGACCACGATGCTAAGAGCCACCCAAATTCATTCACTCGCTCACTCACAGAGAATGATTACTTGTTGTATTGTCATGTGCGTTAACCATTTGTTTGCCTAAATAATGAACTTCTCCAGTAAAGTACAGAGGAAAGTGTGATACGCTGAACAAGCAAACGTGCATGTGTGTGAATATTTTTTTGGCCACTGTAACTCGATTAACGTGAACAATGGCTGTATTATTTTCATAAATGTTTGCAGCGAGTTATAACAAAGTAGTTCCATGTCTAACCACCTTTCTTAAAATTGTAAAGTTTAAATTGTTATCCATTAAAATTGGTTTATTAATTTTTATTCCAAATATATTAAGAATTATGGAAATAGTAATGCATTTTTGTTTCTAAACATGTCTCCGTCAATCGATTGGTGCGTTGATACTAAACATTAAACGGCTTTTCATGGTAAAATTGGCACTTTTAAAATTAACTCCTAAAAAAAAATAAACGCCGATAGCTATACATACACACAAATAAATACATATATAAATAAATATAATTTATATATGACATACAAGCCCCCATTTAAGTTGCCGACGAATAATGAAAATAGTTCGAATACTTGACGTTGTTTTTAAAGTATAATGTTTAAATTTTTTTCTATTGGAGTCAGCGTTTTTTTAAATGCATATACAAGCATTTGTTTATTATTAACACATGCGTTCTTTCCTAAGAAGTCTCACGGGCTTGCTTGGATCAAGCCTGAGACCGGTCAATGGAAATGTTAATTTGAAACACGGTGGAAGAATACAACGCAAGAAGAAAAGTTGATCGCCACCAGAACTTTCAAAAGTGGCCAATTAACCGTTAACGGGATATAGGAACATGACAATGTTAATTTTTACGCGTGGTGGAATGATAAATAAATCGACAGAAAGAAGGAACTACGCAGGGCTTTTAAATATGTTCCATTAACCTTGAGCCAACGACAAGCACGTTCGGAAGGATAGTGTTGCAGCAGAAGTGAAACAACAGTTTTGTTAACAAGACGAAACCGGAAACATACTAAACAAACTCGTGACATGTCTGTTGTGTTTACCGCAAAAATCAACCAGACATCACATTTTTTATGGAATACCCTAGAGAATGTTTTTTCTGGATGGACTAAGCTGCGCTTAGTATAATGGAAATCTCAGGTGATGATGAAATGAGGCGAAACTGGAGCAGCTGCGGAATGCAAGGGCGAGGGTAACGGGAGTGCTTAGAGAAAACCCACTGGCAAACGGCAACATCCCCCACGTGCGAAAACCCGGACGATTCCGCCGGGAATCGAACTATGTAGCGATATTGTGTAAGTCTTGCACAAGGCGCAAGGAAAACCTCAAAACTTCCTGCAGCAGAGCACAGAAGTGTCTATCTGGAGAGGTACGATTCTGCAACTTCCTGTAAATGTTGCAGAAGAGTGGTATAGTCTATTCGCGGTTTCTTCGCACTTTTTGAATCTAACCTTTAAAAAAATCACCCCGTGTATGACGTGTTTGGTTGTTTACTAAATATTCCATTTATCACAAGTGTTTTGTACTTGTGTTAACATAAAAGTGCCTCATTTTTAGTTAAATTAAACTTTTACTTATATTTTATATATAAATTATAGAATTTCGTTTTAAAATATTATGAATAAAAACAGAGAGAAAATAGGTGAGTTGGTAATGCCTAGCAAGAAATAGTTCTCATGCAAAATATTATTACACAGAGTGCGCAAGAATGCGGTGCGTTGTTCCTTTGGTGAAATTCTCTAGAGTTGGTCAAGCTTTTTTGTTTGCATGAGGCGGAGGAATATCCTGGAAGGGCTTCAGAAGAGTTGGAAGCAACCGTGAATGAACTATAACTGTCACGCAATCCGTAATTACTATACCGTGCGGCTTGCCGTGGTGACGCGAATCGCCCTGTGCTCCAAACGGTCATCGTTTTTCAGCGACACCACGAGGAAAAAAAAAAGTCTGGCAATAAAAAAAATGAAACCGGGAGCCATATAAATGTCTAGAGGACGGCCTACTTCAGTTACTTCCGACGAATGACATTTTAATATTTTCCGACGGGAGGACCAGCCAGGAGACTCTTCTAATGAGTCGCTGTGTTCCAGGTTGATGGCTGGGCAAACAGCGAGCTATCCTTAGCGTTGCGGCCCCGCGCTTTGATGATCCTTAATATTATTTACTCGTGGTGAAGAGGGGTGAGGGGTTTGGTGGGTGGGTTGTTTTGGGAGGCGACAGGAGGGCGTACGCTTGTAANGATCTCTTCGGTTCTGCTCGGCACCGGTCGGCTCGGCTCGGATCAGAACAAGCCAACCTACGCGCACCTGACCGGACCACATCGTCCTCTTTCTGGACACGAAGAGTAGACTTATCTTGGTCGTCTGGGACCACCTCGCATTGCCAGTATGTGCTATACATATCCAGATTGCCAACATTCTAGGGTGTTTAGTGTGTCGTACATCCTTGGGATTGGATAAGAATCTTCCTTTGTCGCATTATTAAGCTCACGGTGATCCACACAAAAACGCATAGCTACCCCCTACACGTCAGTCAGTCGATAGCTCACGATATAAGTAGAATTGGAATTGGAATGGGCTTATTAACGTCCCCCAGGTGTTATGTCTGAAGGTTTACCAGGGGACGGCTTACTAACTAACTTACGACCCAACTTAAACTAACACCCATGCCTTGCCTATAGGATTCGAACCCAGAACCTCCCGCATGGCAGAACGGCGGTGCACCAACCGACTGCGCAGTGGGAGGTCGGCGATACGAGTGGACTGCTATATAAAAACGAGCAGTTCTTCCGAGTGAGTGAAGAGATCTGGGTGGCTCTTAACATCGAGGTCTTGAGAGCCGATGAGGGTGAAGCGAGGTGAGTATGGAGCAGCGTCGGAATGCAAGGGCGGGGAAACGGGAGATCCCAGAGAAAACTCGCCGACCAGCGGCATCATCCGGCACGATTCCCAAATACGAAAATTGGGGAGCGACTGCGCCGGGACGCGAACCCGGTTCGCCTAGGTGGGAGGAGAGTAGTCTGACCACTACACCACCGCGGACCCCAGTTCTTCCGGCGAAGAAGATATTATGATTGCCATTGCGTGTAATGAGATACAGAAACGATTGTCAAGATATTCATGATCTCTTTGTACTACAACAGTGGCTTCTTAGTCACCACCAGCCCCCTCTGTCACATGTATAAAACTCGCCCCCAACTCCACAACCATGTCATCCATGATGCACATAAATCGGAGGCCAATAATAATGATAGAAAAAAGTGAATCAGTAGCAGCACATGACAGTAAGTTTAAGAAGATTACTGTTGAAAGTAAAAAAAAAATATTTACTTTTTATTTTTGGGAACATTTCCTCTTTTTTGGTTTTACTCCGCTCCAAGAAAAATACAAACAGTTTTAAAAATAATTAACTTTACAAAATGTATGCAACTATTATATTAAAACAGTTATATATTATATTTCCCCAAATTACTTTAAAACACTATAAAATTTAGGCGTTGCAATAAAAATGTGCCATTACAAAATATATAGGTACAGAAATATATACAATTACCTAACTGACACAATTTTCCCAATAAATCATATATTCCCAAATTTACATATCTCGAAGTGAGACCAAAAATCTTAAGTGTGACCTCCCTCGAGTGTCCGCCGTCGCTTAGATTGCCAGGGTATTTATAGCGAATACTTCGCAATCACCGTCCACACCAAAGTTGTGGAGAACATCCTCGAAACGGAAACCGATCTTCGTCCAATCCAATTCAAAGGAGGCGCTGACATCACAAGGCGACCCCCTCTCAGTCGCCCCAGCCACCGCTAGGTAGAAGGAAACGCCGCGCACTCAGTATAGCTCCGACCTTCGTCGAGACCACCAAGCACACGTATCGCGGAGTCTAACGCTTCCTCGGCTGTCGTTAATGGGCAACGTCTTCGAAAACGTCAGCACCCATGATCGACATGAGGTAGCGTAACTCCGTTACAGTACCTTCAATTATATGAGAAGATACAAGTACGCATCGTAACGATGTAGTACGAAAAAAATATTGTTTTGTAGTTATATTGTTAACAATGAATATATTTAGAGTGCACAGAAGAAGCTTCTTATTACAGTTTTTTACCATGTAAATAAGGTAGATGTAGTGGTACACATACACACAATATGATCCTGAACTCCACGTACAAACTTCGCAAATTATTATTTATGGCAAATGAGACAGGAAACTTAATACCACCTATTACCTTATGTGATTTTCAAAGGACACCCTTGAAAACTGGGAATCCAAATAGGTTATTTATAATATTTCGCAAAATGCACGAAATGAAACAATAAATTATTGACTAGTGTTATCCTCATTTTGTGTCTACCATTTGTGAACATTTGGCGAGAAATATCATCTCCCGTCAATAAGAAATTATGGGGTGCCATACTATTAACTGACAAAAGTGTGTTGCCCATGGATGTTTATCGATTCTTGTGACAGACTAGCACTATTCGCGAATTTGTTCTTTCATCTCACATAGTTTAGGTCATTTTGAAAATAACTAATTTAAATTCCTAGTTTTCAAGCGTGCGTGTTTCCCTGAAGGGTTCCGCCTGCCTGAAGCTATTTTACTATTCGAGTCCCCGAAGCACGTGATCGGACCGACGCTACAATAACGCGTTACAATAAGCCATGAATCCATGTAGACTAATGGCGAAGCTAAACGTCAACGCGTTAAAAGTTGGCCAACATTCAAGTCTTCACGTTTAACGTTTAACGCCAGTAATCACAAACAAGAGAAAACAAATGGTACAGACGTTTGGCAACAGATGGCACGACCATCGTCGTACATTTTATTATGTTAAAGTTATAGGAAATAAATAAACAAATAACACAAAACGCATCAAAAATAACTGAGCGTAACTATAAAGTCTGCGGAATCGTTATTTCACAAACGGATTTTTTTAAATTACTAACAAAAGCTAAAATATTTTAAGGGTACAGGGGTACAAAGATGAATGTCCATATTTGCTAGTTTCGAGTAAAATGCAATTGAAGCTATAAACTCCACTCCTGGAATCCCCGGTCGGTTCACTCCGGGTGGCGCTGGTCGGTGGGTTTTCTAGGAGATCTCCCGTATCCCCCGCCCCTTCATTCCGGCGCTGCTCCATACCCACCTTGCTTCACCCTCATTGGCTCTCAAGATCTGGATTTTAAGAGCCGCTCATATCTCTTCACTCACTCCACCCCTGGAAGTGATACTTCCGAGGTTTGCTATTTCGAATTCTCATCTCTTTAACCGTTCCGCTTTGGCATGCCAACAGTTCTGAAAATTCTCTACCATTAAGTCTGTCGTCAAGTACAAATTTTGGAGACAGTTGGTGAATGTTTTCTTTTTAACATGTATGGATGGGGGACAGACGACAAACCCATGGATTGAATGTGGATTGATGATTGATTGAAAGATTGGACGAAAGATTGATGGGAAGATTGGAAGATTGAGGGAAAGATTGTGAGATTGATGGAAAGATTGCGAGAGCGATCGGAAGATTGATGGAACGGTTGATGGAAAGATTGAAAAATCGATGGAAAGATGATTGATACAAAGATTGCGAAAGATTGGTGGAAATATTGCTAAATATTGATGGAAAGATTGTGAAAGATTGGTGGAAAGATGGCGAAAGATTTTGAAAAATTGATGGAAAGATTGCAAAAGATTGACGGATTGATGGCCAAGAAGAGCACGAAAGTTAAGACAGTTTATCACCCTCGTAAACTCCAAATCTCCTGGGCCTGGCAGTATTGCCATCTAAATTAACGTCAATCAAGCCTATATAAGTGTTGGTGGTTGCTGATCTATACCATGACTATAACATACTCGTGCACATGATCGCTATTAGTATGATGGGCTTGGTTTAGTCACATATACACACATTAAAAAAATTCTGAGTAGCATACTTACGCCTACAAAACAGTCGGGGCAGCGTGCATTAATTAGTCTTCAAGAAAGGGGACTGGAAGTGTAGTAATTGAATGAGAGACTTTTGCATGTTTCCGCAACATCCTATGTATTATTTCGGCACAATATAAAAAATGAATAATTTTATTTAATTAAAAATATTTTTTTTAAATTGAACAGTAAATACAGATTTACGATTTGACATAACCTATGCCTATACAACCAAAATGGCTACCGGAAGAAAGACATATGCTTGAAGAACTAGTGGGCGTAATTGCTGAGTACCTTCGGGTACAATCCCGAGTTGAAGGCTTCCGAGCAACCCCTGAGTACAGCCGCATAAGCCGCATAAGCCGCACTAGCCGCACACTTCCATTTAAAATACATTGCCCCAGATTCGCCACACGTACACTACTTCTGAACATTGTGACTAATATGATCTTGCCATTCATAGCCATAAAACGGAGTTTATGGAAACGGTTCGGCAAACTACGTCATGGGGTTTATTACTCATTAAGGTCAAATGCTATAATCGTTATATGTTATTTAAGAACAAAAGTCAAAAATATTTCTTTCTCAGGTACAACTGCAATATCGTACTTTTTTTTAAAGAGCCAAATTTTATTGTTTGTTCATTTTGCTGACTTCTACTTACAAAAAAATACTTTTAAATTCATGCCCACAGTTTACAGTGTAAATAATTTCGTAGAATATTATGTTACATTTAACGGTAGAAAATCACCTTCACATGTACAAAGGAGCGGCAGGGATATTCAATATACCAAAAATTTACACGCGTAAAGAAACAAGCACACTTTTTCCAATCATATACCTTGATTAGTAGTAATACTTCGTATACAGCGTAACTATTATCTTATGACCGAATAGCCGCATTCCCTCGAACATGAAATAAGTGACTTATCTATGTTCGAACTGAAATATAACCATGGGGAAAAAAAATGAATTGGCCAGTTAGAACACTGTCGAAGTATTTGCATATAATTTAACTTAATAGTGAAATTTTAACCAACTTCGTAACTATCTGAGGAACTTAAAGATTTATATCACTTTTCTTTTTGACAAAAGTACACTTCTAACGTAACATTAAAAATATGTTGGTTTTATGAGTTCCTTGTTATTGTTAGTTCAATAGTCGGCTTACACTTTTATGTTGAATTTAAGCTACCGAAATCTTGATTGTTTGGACTATGTATACTCGATTTGTGTTCACTTATTTCTTTTTTTTTTCGGCCTAAATATTGTGTAGACCAGTGATCTTCAACGTATAGCCCTATTGTAGTCCGCCAAGCAATTTCTTTCCGTCCGCGGCAAGTTTTCAGTGGACATTATTTTTGCAAAAAAACCGCCGCCATGTCCATGGTGAACTGTTAACATAAATGGACAGCTATGGTCTTCTTTGACTGTACACGTGCGTCGGTTTACTCTGACTGCAGTCTCTTCATCGCACGACAGACAGAAAAACAACCCTAAACCTATGTGCCATAAATTCTTAAAATGTCTCAAATGTATTTTCTTTTTACCCAATTTTTTGTCTTGAAAACTGACGGATACAAATATTCATAAGAAAAAAAATAATTTCTAAATTATGGTGATACGTTAAGTATATTTTTACCTGCCACTGGGCGTCACTAGTTACGTGGGGGGTGGATGTCTTAGTAAAATTAAAAACTAAAAATTAAATTTCATAACTTATTTACAATTCCAACAAAAATATTCTCTACAGATTTTTCCTCCACTAACTACTGCAATTCAATCAGTCCTAATCCGATGTGAAACCAACACACTACTAGTGAGTGTCTAATTATGTTAACCAGTTTGGTAAATAATTAGCCCTGCTAATATTAATGTTAATGGCGCTGTCTAATTCTCTTAATCAGTCTACTTGCACCAGCGTTACAGTCTGTCGTGATCTGCCACGCACACTCCGCGCCAGCCAGATCACTGTCGTTGCTCGCCGTATAAACTCGCACAAGAACTACCGCCCGCGGGGCAAGGCGTGTATCAGCACTGGTTGGCCTCCCTTTCTGGATGTTTCCGCACGTATCCGGAGGGTTCTTGACAGGAGGAGGTGATTCCGAACTTTCTGGAAGGTGCCGACCGCCGTCAAACACGAGACTTCAATCACACGGACTGCAACACCTCTCCTCTCCGCACCTAGCAATACGCCATCCAAGGCAGGGGCGATCGGGATAACCACTACCCCCGAGAATCCGAGTGAGTGAGTGAGTGAGTATGGAGTAGCGCCGGAATGAAGGGGTGGGGGAAACGGGAGATCCCCGAGAAATCCCGCCGACCAGCGGCATCGTCCGGGAATGACCCCACCGGGAATCGAGCCCAGTCCTCCTAGGTGGGAGGCGAGTAGTCTAACCACTACACCACCGCGGCCTCACGAGAATTCAAAATGTTGGGTTGTTATCGCAGTACCGTACTATCGAATCCGAAAGTAACTCCCGTGCCTTACTGTCCTTGCAAAATGAAAATATGTGAAGAATGTTAGTTTAATTTTGATCATTTAAATGTCGGTACCAGAACTTTAAAATATCGAAGTTTGTTGAACGCATTTATAAATATATTTACAATTTTGGCTCAAAAAGAAATTAGTGTCAGTAGAAGACATTTAATTTTCATCATTAAATATTCTGGATTACTGCTAAGTTTTAACCTTTAAGGTCAAACAGTTCCCAGTCGGGAAACGCACGGACCCCCAACTTTACAATTGGACGTTAGCAAGTCTTCTTTTTATACAATATAGCAATTGTAATTATAATTTACTTAACATTCACTCATCCGTCTCTAGTCTTGCTCAATATATGAAAACAGTTAGAAACCACTGATAGTTTTCAAGTCTTTAGTCTATTAGAGTTATTATGTTTCTGTTTCTCATCTTCTTGATTTAAGTAATTTTTTCAGGGTTTTTATGTTAACGTCTGTGTACAGTATGTTATACGTGGTTAAGTGTAAGAGAAGGCTTGAATGTCTTAAATATCCAGTGTAAATAAAGTCGAAAATAAATATATATAACAAAGAAATAGAAACAAAGCTGCACTAACTTCGCCAATATATCAAGTGAATAAAGAGCGTGAGAGTAACAAGGTGATGTTTTTAAACACACCCCCAGCACGTGTAAGGAGCGGGGTAGAGAATTATTCGGCCGTCGACAGTGTTGCTTCTTTGGAGACCTCAATAATTGGCACCTAGCTCCCGGGGCGTCGCACTGACAACGGCGCCAAAACAACGAGCGGAACGCAAGCCACCTTTCAGGTTTCAGGTGTTCCCCGAATGCAGACTCCAGGAAGCTTCACATTTCACACCGCACCTCCCCCTGGGACTGCACGAAGCTTTGTCGCGCGTCCTTGGGGTAGGGTGGGAGGCTTTTAATCCGACATGCCGATGTCCGCTTCGTCACACCCCTCGCGGAGGGGCGCTCCGGGCCATTCTCAACGGGCGGCGGCCTCCGAGAATTGGAAGGCGAGGTGACTGACTGGCTGCCATAAAGTGTCACGGGGTGAAACTTTCTAGTCATAAAAATTGCCCTCCCGCTGAGGTCTACGACTGAGGGGCCCCTCCCATTGGGGATATCGCGGGGAAAAATTCCCCCCACAGCATTGTGTACTTTTATGGGCCCTGGCCTGCTAAGTGAACAACTGGCTGGATCGCAGCGCGCAGAGATTGCTCCGATAGGACGCAGTGCTCCTTTAACGGAGTACATTGGGGCGTCCATACATTGTATCAAACAGTTTTCAATTCTCTTCTATGCTCTCCTAACCTACCCACCTATGCTCTCTTAAAATTATTTCGAGAAGTATCGTTCTTCCTTATTTTTTTTAAGAAAAATATTTTTTGTTGCTCTTATGCGAACGAACCACTAGCTAAAAATGTTTAGTTTTTAATGGTGAATATTACAGTGGCAGATATAGACACTCAATAAGGAGGGAGCTTCTTAATGAGTGGAGAACTGTGCCTTACGATCAAACCCCATGTTTGCCAGTAAACATTAAGTTTTAACGCTACATATGAATGCCGGTACTTGGTGGATAGACCCTCCAAACACATCTTAAGATATGTATTAATGCTGCATTGTTAAGAATGTAACTGGTTTCAAGAATAATCTCATTTTATCCACTGTTACCTTCAAGCCCCCTTGGATCCGTCACCGGGTGTTGGTACTGCTCGACCAAGCCAAGTGTGCAGCTGGGGAGGGGCAAGACTCGAGCGCTAGACTTTCTGTTGAGAGGGGAAGAACAACGAATGTGGGAGTTTCAATACCGTTAGCTGTCTGCGCGAGCGCGCTTGCGCATGTCCACGTGGATTCTAGCAACTTCCACAGACACCGCCCCGCGGGGAAGCATCGTCAGCACGGCAACGCAAAGTAGTCGACGCTGTGCAACAACTTTGGCCACGGCGACACTTGACAACCGCAGCCTAGCGCTTGAAATGCGTTGCAGAGTGTTCGAAATACACGTTTTCCAACGAAACTATTAAGCGTGCGTCCAACGTGCTGATCTACGAAAAGAACACACACTTCAGACGAGAGCTGTATAGTACTTTCAAAATATCACGTACGTTAGAAACATAAATTCAGAGTACTCCAAAACCGCTAAAAACGGTCTTTCCAAGGCGCTGTAGCTCAAAATGCACGCATCAGATACATACAAAACTACTATAGGGGCCTGCACTGAACCTTCCTAAAGACTTCCCACTAATAAAATAATATGGTCACCGCTGAAAGTCCCATAGGTACACGCAGCACGACGAGAACACTGCACGCCAGTTCAGAGCCTTGCGCTTAGCGGCGATGGCGTACTTGATGCGCGTGGCAGTGTCGCCCTTATCGCTCCCGCGCTTCTCGGCCTAAACGTGGGAGAAAGTTCCAGGTAGACGGCGGCCTTAAAAGAACAGCGAAAGGGAGATAATAGTGTGACCTTGCGTTGTGCTGTGCACGTATTTTCTGGAAGCACGCTTTGCCCGGTCCAGTAGTGCTTCCCTGCTCGTCATAACACGTGACTTTCTCCAGCGCGGCGTATTCATACAAATAAGGCCTGTTCTACAATGGCGCGGACGCGGATATGCATCTCGGAAGCTGATGACGCAAAGCACTCCATGTTCGATATCCAGTGGGGCGCATGCGTACACGGATACGCACGGGAGAACGTAAGAATGCTGGCTGGCACTTGTCTGCGAATTTGCGTAGCCAATAGGAATCGAGCATTTCGTTCCATGACATTCCATTTTCGTGGCCGTTGTGGTTTATAAGGAAACGAGAGCATGGGTTTGAGGTGTCGAAATCACCATTTTCGTTGGTTTCGGGACGTACAGAGACTAAAACCTAACTCACTTACCGAAATGTGATGATTAACAATGAAATGAGATACAATTTGTTACTTAAAGAAATATTTGAATTTACGCCATGAATTGATTTCGCAATTTTTTTAAATTGCACAAAATAAGAAAATTTAACATTGCATGATTTTTCGTAAAATATGTTTTGTTAAACATACATGTTCTTTTAGTCACCCTTGTTAAATTTTCTGTAAACGTTATCATTTATTTTGACATTCCATGATGCAGAAACTACGAGCCCTAATTTTTGTTTGTGGAAGGAAAGAGTACTTAGAAATGACGTGTACATGTTGAACGGAATTTCGTTCAAAAGCAAAATAATATTTTTGGGGGGGAACACCCTAGGGGCCCCGGTGGTGTAGTGGTTAGACTACTCGCCTTCCATCTTTGCGAATTAGGTTCGATTTCTGGCGGGGTCGCCTCTGGAATCGTGCCTGACGATGCCGCTGGTAGAAGGGTTTTCTCGGGGAACTCCCGTTTCCCCCACCCCTACATTCTGCGCTGCTCCATACTCACCTAACTTCACCCTCATCGGCTCTCAAGACCTTGATGTTAAGAGCCGTCCAAATCTCTCTACTCCACCACCAACACCCTAAACACTAGAATTGAAATAGGATCGTCTTTGATAAGTTGTAATTCAGTGCTACCAAATATGCTGTCTCTGGGATATGAAAAAAGAGTGGTGTTTGCTTGCAGTTAAACGTACATATGATCAGTTGTTATAATATTTAAAAAATGCCCCTCTACGCGCCAATAATAACCCCGTCTCTCACATAAACTGACGCAATGTGCACACGTAAATGTTCTTTTAGGCAGACTTTTCACGTAGTTAATTTGTTTTGCCATTCAAATACACACAAACGCAGTTTTCACTTCAACGTCTCTTACAACTGTGGTATTATACACAATACACATTCAAGACGTGAGTTGATAGATAAAAAAAAATTAGTACAGGAAGCAGAAGAAAAAAATTGTCCCTTGAAAGTGATTGGTTAACACTAGGTGAAAATTTTTATTTTTGCGTTGCTCTTAATCCAGTGTGAGTAAATACATTACTGCACGACCTATACCTGAACATAACGACAAGGCAAAGTTAACGCAACGAACTCATTGTTAACTTCAGTGGCGAGGACTCGATGGTTTGTATCCAACCTCCTGGATGTTGTTTGTGATCATCGGGTGGTTTGGAGGTGGCTTTAATATAATACTACTAAGAGGTTACGGCAAGATTTTTATTTTTTTATACCATTTACTTAAACAGTAGTTAAGATGGATGTATACAGTACATTCTTTACCTATTTTCCGTAATGTACGCAGTTGCAGACGTCAGGGGCGGATCCAAGGGATGTTGCGGATGGTGGGGGGTGGGTGGTTAAGGGAGCTTTAGCACCTCTCTTGGAACTTGATTTTACACTGGATAAAATATTATCCTTGAAAGAAGTGCATCGTTAACAGTGCAATATTAATACGTTAATTAAAAAGTACTTACAGCATAGAATATTCACTAGGTATATAAATTTATGTGTAAAGGCTGTTCACGATAAAGTAAACACTTTTGAAATCAACCTTAGAAAACATGCCATTGTCCCTGCCTGCATGTATTTTAACGGGCGCACTGGGTGAAATTCGCCCAGTAAAGTTGGTAACGATGGATGTAAAGTAGTTCCATATCTAAAGTGACAATGCCCATGGTAATGTTTATTTTACATAAGGCGGAAGAATACACAACGTGCATACAAGTAGATCTTAAGCAGGTTTTTCAAAAGTACTCATTTTACCGTCAACAGCTTATAGCATAAAAATTTAATGCTTAGTGGTAAGCACGTGGTTTTGATCATAATGCAGTGTCCCACCCCTCAAGTAGCCCCCCCCCCTTATTGGGGTTCTAAATCCGCCACTGCAGACGCTGGACTGGGTATTCGAGCTGCAATGTCGGCGCCGCGCGGAAGAATGGCCGTACCAACTGTGTGTTCTCAAGCGGAGCTTCATTACGTCCGAGTTTATCGTGAATGGACCACACACGGCTGCGTCCGGGAACTAATTTCGACCTGGGGGCCGGTTCGTTCCGACGGAAGGAGATTTGTGGGTGGGGGAAAGGGGGAGTATGTAATTTACGGTAAGAGGGGCCCTCTAAGAAAAGGGGAAGGGGGAGGGGGTGGTGGCGGAAGGATTTAGCCCACGAACACATCACTGTCTCTGCGGAACTCGCATGTCTGCAGACGCCGTGCCCTATTCAATTCCAGCTAAGCCCGCAGCGTTGCGCAAGCATGGCTTGATTGCCTCGGTTTACCGTCTCCGCGGCACCCCCGACAGCGTGGTTGGTTTCTGCGGATTAGGGCGCCTTACACGGTAACCGGGTGGCGCGGATTCGATTGCCCCAGCGAGCGACAGGGACTTCAGCAGAAGCTGTATTCGCACGACGGGGTGGGGCCAGTTGCTCTGTTTGCCATTTTCCCCGGTGCCTTCACAGCAGACGAAGTGCTGCATATGTATTTTGGTCAAAGTCACAAATGCAACGTTGCATTCACGCGACAAAGTAACANCTCAGGGCTAGGCCCCATACGCCTGCAAGGGAGGGAATCCACGCAAGGGGACATGCATCGCGGCGGAGAGGAATTGGGTAGCCATGGCTACAGCTTGGGGCCATGACTACCTCCCTAGTTGTATAGTTAACATGTAACTAAGAAGAGAAAGGAAAAAACCGGCATAGGCACCGCAAAACCCCTTTGACAGGAAATAATTACACATTATTGCGTGCATTATTATAAAATGCTACAGAAGGCAGATTTCGGCAGTTTGTTTTTATCCTTTACACACCTTTTTTAAAAAATAAATATTGCCATGTAAGAAACAAACAAAACATATATATTCCACTGCACTCTGAAGTTAACGTCTAACGCTAAAATGAAATATATTTATTGAATATTGTTCCAAATGAGAAGACTTTCATAAGAGCCTACGTTACCGTGGCTAGTCTTTTAAGCTAGCTGCATAGCTGGTGTGTGTTGTATTTGCAATGCAAACTCGCAGCAGGCAAACCACTGTAGCCATGGGCTGTGACAGTGTATTTTCCCACCAATAAGCTGTGAGTACATATTGAGTGACATGGTGTCGTTCTGTAAGCAGTGCTATTCTACTGTCGTTGTAGAGAGCGTGCACCTCGCACACCGACTCGTCCTGGGGACGACTTATAGCCCCGCTGGACCACAGCCTCACTCCAGGGTCTCGTCAGAAATGCTAAGTGGCACCCTCAGGTTGGAGACGCAGGTGTTACGGTGTTCTACATCGCCGTAACATCCCGCGGTCGTGCCCTGGTCCTCAATCTGGCGGAGGGGATTCTTGCTGTTTCCATAGTAACAAACGGAGTTTTTGGGCAATAGCGTCTAGATTACTGCAACGTGCTTCTGTAATCGCATGTGTGGTGGCGCTTTAGGGCAGACTGTCGAATTAAGGCTTGCTCACGCCATCAACAACAATGTATCGACACGTCCTCCGTTTTGGCACCAGAGAAATGTATCACTGCACGCAAACAATTATTGCCAGTATGTGATATGGAGGATTGGCGCCTTCAGCCTCAAGAATAACACAAGAAATGCAATTAGTAGTTATAAAATAGTAATAAACGGTGTAATCTAGTGACTACAGAAGTCAATAAACACATAACTTACATTTTGACTCTAATATCTGCAGTTTTCAAATGGAAGTAAAATATTTTAGTGGTTTCCAAGAGAAATCACCAACACTATATTAATTATTTTGTGGCAAATCTTTTCATTTTAAGTAGAATTAAATTACTGGACACCTTACTTTTCTAGGTAAATTCGTATAAATTACAGTGGTTTCTTTTAATAATGTTGCTTAAATAAAACTTGTAGGTAGCAAAATTATTAAATATGTTTATAAATAAAACTACAGTGTTCTTCAAGAACGGCTCGTTGGCAGTGGAAACCTTTGGCGTGGGTTAAAACCCCGATGGCCAAACACTGCAATTTCCACTGAACATCACACGAGCTACCACTACTCATGCCCTTGCTCATTATCATCTCAGAAGGGAAGCGCAGAAGCTCTTGAGCCCAAGCGCACAGAGGCCCAAAACACGAACAAAAATTTATGGCACAAGTGGACTGTGCCCTCCACCTAACTGTAAGCGGTGAGCGGTAGCCCGCGTCTACAGTACGTCCGCTCGCATTCCGGGAGGAAGATCTACACAGTGCTACAAACACAGAATTATAGATGCTCGTTACGGATGGTGATTCATTTATCTAACTGCGGTGCTGCCAAAAGTATCGTGGCAATTCCAGTTTGCAGTCCTTCACTGGCGATACTCGTAAAGAGCGCTGCCTAGCGTGGGGTCAGTCGAACGAAATGTTGAATTATATAAGGCGTGGCTCAGCTTCCTTTCACAGTATAGCTTTCATATAGAAAAACGCTTTTTATACTTTATAGAGGAGAACCATGTTACATAAGAGCAAGCAGGAGTAAATTAGCAAGATTTTGTATTTATATATTTTCGTTGAGTTCGGGGTATTAAAAGTTTTCACAAAAAAAAAAAAAAACTCTTTCGTAGAAATATGGCCCGGGCAAAGATAGACCGGGTATTTTTTGTTTGCAAGTGATATCGTAAAAGGTGGCCGAGATAACGCCTAAAATTATTTTACATGTAAAACTTTGCAACTTAAATCTAAGGCAGAGCCGCGTTTAGTAACGTCAACTATGAAAGAGGAAATTCTTATGCCTACGGTTGTGTAGGCGGAGGCTGAATTAACACATGCTACGAAGGAACTGAATATGCTATATACCTATGTTAGAGATCGCCCAATGCATAATTAACTGCTTTTGTACGTTGTCATATTAAAAGAGGATCCAGACTTAGATAATAAATCTAACCATAAATAAGAAGTACTGGGCTTAAACTACATTAGGCCTATATTATGTAGCTGTGAGGAACTAAGGGGTTTGATTTTACACTTTTTGGTAACCGAAGGAGAACTCGCACGGGCAAACTTCACATAACGCCAAGTTAAAACTGGACATGTAGCCCTCAGGTATTCCGTGCTAGGTTCGAACTCAAGGACATTTTCTTTTCTCATTCATATCTCGCAAACAAGCAATCACAGCTGAAATATCCTCACAAAAATCGTTACCTTCCAGAACTGTATATTTTATTGTGTAAAATGCTTAGGATTAGCTTCTGAGTCGCGATCGGTATGTGTAATCAGAAACTCACGAGTCAAGAAATAAGAGTAAGCCGTAAAATAATTGCACGTTACACTTACATAGACACTATACAAATTATGCTCTTAGACTTTATTGTCATCAATGCAAAAACGATTTAGCAGAAGTAAATTATAGTAACAAAAATTGTTATTTTCTCTGAAATATTTTCCTTACAGGGAAAGATATTTTATGTTATNAGAAGTAAATTATAGTAACAAAAATTGTTATTTTCTCTGAAATATTTTCCTTACAGGGAAAGATATTTTATGTTATTATTTCTCGTATTTAGTAATTGTAAAAGAGAATCTACTCCAGATTTCTTTTTGGAGTGCAGTTGACGTTAGTCCAAGTCTCACTGAGATCCACAAACCAAGGTGGACTCAAGTCATCACCCTCCTTTAAGAGGTCTGAGCGCATTATACATTTGACCCAATTCATTTCNCAAACCAAGGTGGACTCAAGTCATCACCCTCCTTTAAGAGGTCTGAGCGCATTATACATTTGACCCAATTCATTTTGGTGTCTGTTTAGGCGCAGGGGGTGGTTTTGTGTTTTGTTGCCTAAATTTTATTTCTCCTTAATTTTTGGCGGAACAGGGCGGATAAAGGAGANAGGGGGTGGTTTTGTGTTTTGTTGCCTAAATTTTATTTCTCCTTAATTTTTGGCGGAACAGGGCGGATAAAGGAGATAAGAAAAATCTAGAGAAAGTTCCTGAAAGCATGTCATATTAAAGGAAGTAAGTACACAGTAGAAATAGAAAGTGGATTGGCCGTTGACTGAGGAGAACAATCTTTTAACCTAAACNTAAAGGAAGTAAGTACACAGTAGAAATAGAAAGTGGATTGGCCGTTGACTGAGGAGAACAATCTTTTAACCTAAAATATAAAAGGAATGGCGGAGGGATAGAGAGGACAAGGCGAAAGAAGAGTCCAGATGATGGATGATGTAAAGATACGTGAAGCGTCACTAAGCCAGGTCCTGCATTTTAAACAAAACTCATAGACTAAAATGACGCATCTCCGTCATCGTAGTCATCTTCGTGAGTTTGAGATCTCCATGGTCGAGGTTGGTCGGGCATCTTCTGACCACGCTAACTGTGGACATGTGCGCCGTTTTTAACTTCTTTTTCCAATAAAAACGGATTTTTATGATTTGTTAATAACACCAAATTTTTAAATGCTGTTTGCATCATTAACTGCCTTGTTTGTTGTATACACAAACAGTACAAAAATGGACAACGTTTTGTCTTGCTCCAAACATCTGCTTCGTTCCTTTCAACCAAATAAATCAATTAAGGTAATTTTTAGAGCCAAACAATTATTTGGTTGTCCCAGCATAATCTATATACACACAAAAATATTTTACAAGTACGTTCAACTAATCAGTTTGGTTACCGTAAACTTTATAAATATCACGGTAGAGTCAAATAAATAATTCGTTTCAAGCGAAATAAGCATTTGGTTACCTGGGAAAATCTGATATAAATTATTACAGAACTCGTGGCAACAAAATCAGCTTGGTCCAGAACTGTCATTTATTAGGTTGGCTGTAGGGTAATTGGGTCATTTGATCACCTTCACCTGGAAATACGATTAGAGAGTTTGTGATTTTCGGGACGATTAGAATAACAAGAGTATTTATTTGTGCATTAATTGAAGCTTGATAACGGTATAAACAATACCATTGAAACAATTTCGAAAGAAATCAAAACAGTTTAATCTGAAAAACTTTAAACATCTATTGACATACATGTCCTGTGTTAAAACAATATTTTTTCTTATAGGCATGACTCCTGCATCACTAGTCACGTCAGCCAAGGTTGCTAAGGCGTAGCTTACGGACATAACCCAGTCATATTAGGTAAAAAAAGGGGTCAACCTCGGAATGAAAGATAATAAGGTGTAAATTGGTATAAGCCTTTGTTTTGTCGTTCTTAATGTTGTCTCAAAAGTCACCAATGTTATCGTGTCCGCGTCTTAAGATATTGAAGGTCAAAG
>NQII01005537.1:6173-16295 GCA_002778355.1 Clitarchus hookeri
TGTTATCAGGACATGGGAACTTCAAGGCAAAATTTAACAAGTTCAATTTGGTGGAATCGCCTAACTGTGTAATTTGTGAAACAGAAGATGACGTCCAGCATATGGCGTAAGTGTCGCAAAATTTCAGGTATAAGAATTGAACTGATAAGAAAGCTAAGAATAATGGAAGGTGCAAATATAAATATAATGCAAAGTAAAGAAATGTTAAGATATTTACAGATTTTGCAAGACTGGTCATTAAAAGTTTGGAAGAGTTTGATGAATGGTTGACTCACAACCTACACATGGTTGACCCATATTAGACTAATAATCCCGGAAGTGACACAGTAAAACCGCTATAGAAAACTAGTAGTGGGAGCGGACCCACTACAAAAAATGGAAGTTTGCCGATGAAATAAACTTGATTAGGGTGCAACCAGTAGGCAAATGGTTAAAGTTGAGGGGCTTATGCCCCCCCCCCCCTTCCAATTTGAAAAAAACTTTGATGTCAACCTGGCATATATAAAGGTTAACAAACCTGTAGAAATAAATACAGAAAAATAAACTGAAACTAATACGGATTTAGCAATTGAAGAAGGGAAACGAACCTGTTTAAAGACGACTCTGTGTGAAAACTGTACTTGAAACATAAGGATATTACTCTGAACGGACGGGCAGTGGGTTGGGGGGAGGGGGATTGAGTAAGGTGGTACAGGTCCCTCTCTCCGCTTACTTAGCCAACACCGATGAAAGGAGTTCTAATGTAGTGCATACATATATTAGCAGCAGTTAGTGCCACTATGAAAGGCATAGCACACAGAATCAAAATCCCGTTGATGTGTGGGGAACGGTAATGGATGGCAGGCCAATTGCACCACTTCCATACTCCGGGCAATCACTATAGGGTAAAAATAGATAGAAATACACTTACGTGGTGAAATGTACGTAATAAACAGAAAACATGGAAAAAATAATGAGGCCCGACAAAATAAAGTCATAGGACAAAATAACAGCATTAGAAAAATCAATAAAAATAAAGGTTAACTTATAGCCCTTTATTTCCCAAAAAGGGTATAGTTCTGGGGTTTAAAATTCATGCGCGCGTGATCCAACCTACGACTGGCCAAATAAAAAAATACGCATGTATGTAAGCATCAAATGAGCTACTACATAAACTGTTTTCTCCCCAATTTGGAAGGTAACATGACATGTAAAACTATGCTTTTATGCCCGAAATTGGGAAACAGCTATATTGTTCCCGCCAAATGTATGCGACAAGTTATACTTTCCTTTTCGATCGCATTGTATATGGCTTAAGAGGGTAGTCACGTCACATATTTTCAAAATAACAGCCATGAATTTCTTTTTACTTAGTATGATGTCCCCCGAACTTTATATACTTGCAGTATTTATGACAATCATTGAATATGCTAATACATAACCGTTTTGTCCTCCATTTATGAAGATCATGACATAAATAATAGAAGTTTTATGCCACATCTACAGGGCCAATCAACCGATTCTCACCAAATTTCACACACAAGGAATGCTAAGGTAGAGCATGTAAACTTCATATCTTAGGTTCGGCAAGTCTGTGTTTAAAATGGTGTTAACATAAATAATGTATATTATTATGTTAAAAGTGTTAAAAAATTCAACTAAATTTAACTAAATTTTGTGCGATTGCGTTATTCAAGAGATGCATCAATTATGCGTGCATAGATCTTCTTTTGCCAGCATTTTTGTAAAAATATTACCAGGTGAGAAAATGAAACATTTTGGCATATTTCCAAAACATTTTGCAGGCCTGTATGTCTACAAAAGGTCGTACGAACTTACATGAATTAAGTGAGGTAGGACTCTTATTTCCAATATGGCAGCCATATAAATAACTTAGATATATTTGTCGTATATTCTGAACAATTTACCTAATTTAACCAAGATATATATGCTGGCAGTATCAATTAAATCATTGTACACAGAATCACTTATGTATGATAGCACCAAATAATAAAATAAAGTTTGAATGACAAATATCGGGAAACAATCAACCAATTTACAACAAATTATTCATGCTAGTAGTGCTATGCTTGGTCGTGTAAACGTAGTTTCTTTATGAGTGGTTCAGACACTTATTTTCAAAATGATGCCCCTGTAAATATTTCAGTACAGTAAACCCTATCATTCAACACATTAGACTGATAACATCCGAATTTCATATTCCGAATCCTACCTCCGCAATGCAGTTGGTTGCACGGTATTTACTGTACGAGGTTTTCTGGGTCTGAGTCACGGGTAAGGCACATGTGTATTTGTAATTGTATCACTACTGTTGCATGTGTTTCTGATTTCATCTCTAATGATATGACTGTCAACGTGACGTCAAGCCCTACCTACCACCTAAGTGTTCTTAAGAACTTTCTAAAATCAAAAACTATTTGCACCCGTGTCGAGGAAAGTAGGCTCATCAATAACTGATGAACCTACTTTCCTCTACATGGGCGCAAATAGTTTTTGATAATGTTATTGTTAGTGGTTGTTAAATCGTGTGTACCTACCAAATACCGCAACCCGCAAAACATATTTGTAAGCCCCACTAACCAATTTTGTTACTAGACACATGAAATTTTTGCTGCGACTAACGAACACATTATTGCTTACCAATACACCGAATTTATCGATGATCACTAAAGACCTTTTTCGGTTGTCATTAACTACTGAAATGAAATGCCAAAAAAAAATACTTCGTTGACGCAACAAAATCTTTTGTGTGGTTTATACTGATAAAAGGTTTTTGTGGCTACCAAAAAAACTTTTTTCGTCACCACAAAATTGTTTTTTTTTTTCAGTGTAATTTTGTTGTTTCTCAGTGGTGATGGAGACACATACCTTGTTAATGTATCACGCTTCGCAACTTTTTTCGAGTATCAAAAGGGAACGCTTATAAAAGCCTATTGAATTGGAGAGTGGAATGTAGAAAAATAACTCATAATTTCTTTGCTACTATATTTGTGTAAATTTTAGAAAAATTTATATATTTACTTCTTTATATTATAAGTAGTTGTGATTACTTATGGAACATTTCATCATGGGGATTGATAGAGGCCTACATGCGTGCTTGAAACGGAATCATGTGTTTTCTCTAGGTTGTTTAATTAGAAAGGTCTTAGGTAAGCCAAATGTATTACTAGTTATCTTAAAATTTAAAAAAACCGTAACAGTGCGAAAAATGCTATTAATATCTGCCGGTAAAATGCAAATGAAGACAACGTCAATACGGATGAAAAGAGGAGGATGCTGAATGCAAGCGAAGCCGGTTGCGAGGGACACGTCCAAGGTTTCCGACCAGTCTGCACAATGTACGAGGTGTAATCAGGTGTGTGTATAGGAGCGAATGAATGCAGTGAAAGGTTAAACGGGAGTACCGAGAAAAAACTCAAATGCCATGTTCGTCATATTTCTACGTGTAGAAAATTATACTTGGATGCGCTGAATTTGGATCTCTAATCGCCGTGTAGGAAGGCTGACAAGCTGATCGCATCACCACACTTGTCCTTGCTGTTTCACTGTTCCGTATTTAACATAAACTAAGTTATAATAAATCGATTATACTTTATAAAGTTTTGAGTGTATTTTAAATATATCAGGATGATCCTGAACTCCACATCCATCTCACATTGTGAGATGGTTTGTTATATAAAACGGAATATAAAACTTAATACGGCTTATGATTTAAAGTGATTATTAAGAGAAAGATATGCCCGTGAAAACTGAGGAATTATAAGTGACTCTTCGCAAAATGTCGGAAACTATGCGAGACAAAAAGACAAATTCGTAAATCGCGTTAGTCGATTTATGAGACCTTAATGTACGCACTATTATAACTTTATAATAATATATACACACACCCACGGCTAACACAATTTTGTTGGTTAACAGGAAATGTTATCACCCTTCAAATGTTTGCAGGTGGCCGATATCAAATCATGCTTCCGCTGTTCATAAATGTGTTGCTTCATCTCCCTATGTTACAGACATCTTGCAAATAACTAGTTTTAATTCCGAAATTTAAGTGTAAGTGCGTGTTTTCCTTAATAATCACGTTAGGTCGTCGGCTGTGTTAATTTTTCTACTCTGTTTTCGAGAACTTATAATCTCACAAAGGTTATACTTGGAGCTCAGAATAAACCTGATTAATTAAAATAATTTTACAAGTAGACTTCTCTGCTACGCCTAAGGCAAGAAACGTAGTATTGGCAACATGTTTATCAGTCTTGAAATGGCAACCGAAACATCCTCTTAGAGAGACAGAACTGTTTGAGGTATAAAATGTTTAATTCGCCCCTAAGAGCCAGTATTTCCGCAGCTACAGTATAATCCGACCATTACTTCTTGGGACTGTATGAAGAAATACGCTTAATGCGTTTCAGAATACTGTAATTTAACCATCTTCAGTATTTCTCACTAACAGAGGTAAAGTTACTTCACAGAATGATTACGCAAAGCTCAAGGGTGAAATTCCGAGCTGTTATAATGTTCTCCTTACCCCAATATATGTAAGTTCTCGTAGCTTATGAGAATTTGTATCCCGAGTTAATTTTTGAATACACTATATAACTGTAATTACGATATCTGTGCAATAATATTGTAGGGGGATTTCCCCTCTGCTTAAAGTACTTAAACTTCCCGTAGAAGAATAACAAGGAAAAAGTGCAAACCAATAAATGTGGGACGTATTTCTGATGGCAATACAGTGTACAAGGGAAATGAGGTATATAAGATCTGTACAGGAATTAAGAAGAATAGTAAAAAGAATGGCTGTATGGTTATCAGATAATAAGACCGCTTACAAAAGTTGTTTATTTTAAGTGGATTTTGGAAAAGGCCAAAGGAATACTTTTAACTCACAAGTTGAACTTTCCATAAATGTAGAATAAATTCTTAGAAAATTTAAAAAAATAAATTCCTTTCAATATAAAATGCTTTCGTTTTTTGGTAGTTTGAGTGTTTTCACACCCACAAACCACCCTTTAAAATTTATCTCTGACTGCAATGCCGTTTTAAGTTATCCCTTAACTCTCCTTATATAACAGTGGTCATATAATGTCCGGCAAGCAGCCGTAAATTGCATTTACATGCAAAAGGTAATAATTTAATATGTTAATTGAAAGAAGTGGGAAAGGGTAAAGCTCCAGTGAAACTGAATTTTGTAGCGAGAGATAATTTTTCTTCGAAAATGAGGAATTTTATACTCGAGTTTAATCTGTTCTTTTTCAATGTAAATCCAGCGGAGTTTAGATGCGACTTAAATGGTTACTTATGGGTGATGGAAGAATAAATTAACTTAAAAATTAAATTTCATAACTGTAACATGATAAAATTTACAGAAGAATAAATAAAGAAAATCCCGAATCCCATTAATACTTATGGATTCCTTAATTGTTCAGTAAACTTCGTGAAATTCAAATTGAAATTTTTGTACTGGTTATTATATGAAAAATTTTAGCTTACGTCAGGTTACAAATATGTAAATCATATATGCAGATTTGGGAACTTCAGAACGCATTTTACGCTTTCCTGAACAACTGTCACAAAGCTACCATGGATGGGGTGCAGAGGTTTGGGTGGTTCTTAACATCGAGGTCTTGAGAGTCACTGAGGATGAAATGAGAATATGGAACCGCGCCGGAATGCAATGGTGGAGGAAACGAAAGATCCTCGAAAAAACCCACCGACCAGCGGCATCGTCCGGCGCAATTCCCACGTGCAAAATTTTGGGAGTTGCCCCTCCAGGAATCTAACCAGGCTCGCCTTGGTTGGAGACAAACGCTCTAGACGCTTCGCCACTGCTGGCCTCATTTCCATGGATATAAATAAACTTTACCAATCGCACTTACGTAATATGCGTGTACACTGATGTGGTCGATTGGCGAACAATTTCTTAAAAGCGCAGCAGAGGCGTGTGTCATTTTAAGTACTTTGTACCGGTGACCTCCGCAGGCCAAAGTAAGGTTCGCTCTACTCAGGTNGCTTTGTAACGGTGACATCCGCAGGCCAAAGTAAGGTTCGCTCTACTCAGGTTAAGAACAAAACAATTTTTCTTATAGGAGAGTTTGACATAGGGAACATTTCCGTCGCTAGGTACGCAGTTTTCTAAAGAGGTCACTTCTAAATAAAAATTGTATCTACGTGGGTAATAAAAGAGAAAGATTTTATTTAGTTACGAAGTTATTTTATATTTTATTTATGTTTATTGCAATGATCCTGTTTTTTTAAGTAGAAAATAGAAAAAAAAATTGTACACGTGCGACACTAGCGCTAACCTTGTGACGAAAATGTTTCGTTGCCAAACTTTTATCATTGATCTTCCCAACCGGTGGTAGAAATAACCTATGCCGAAGTCAGTACAGCGTCGCTTTCGAATTACGAATTTCAGGGGTATTCCGGTTTCCGTGAAAGACTTGGAAATATATGCCGTTATTCATGTTGGGTGTTAACATTAATTTAGTACACAGCTACTAAGACTTGTTTGGATCGCTGCACACTGTTTCGCTGTGTTGATCATTGCAGCACATTCATAGAGTATAAACAACCCTGCCTTCTTTGGAAAGATTTCTAACACAAGGTGTCAGTCCCAATTGGCCACGGATCGTAGCGGAGTGTATATAAATCACTGGAACGCTGAACGTATTCTCGATAAAAATTAAAATTTCGAAATAAAAAGTTGAAAACGGTGACTTTGAAATTCTTTCTCCGACAGCTGATACTGATATTAATTCCAATCTGTAATTTAGAATAACTTTAAGTTTTGGAGGAAACGGCCTTAACTGCGCTGATACTTTCTTTCCCTCTATGTAAATTTGTGAATTAATGCTATTGGGTTCGCATTACCTTTTGCTGTTACTACTGAAGACACAACACATCTACCTTTAGAAGAAGCAGAAAAGTTGACTGAACTTCAAGCTGATCGAAATTTGAAGCTCAAATTTAGGGAAGCGTCGCTGATTCAATTCTGTATTTTAGTGGAAAGAGAAGTCTTAGTGTTAACAGAATCTACCCTAACATTACCGCTTCAGTTTTCAAAAACTTCTCTGTGCAAACACGAATGTTCGGCACTGTAAAACATAAAGAAAAGAAACTTGAGTGATTTAAATCTGTTGACCAAGAATTACGGGTGTGTTTGTCTACAGATCCTCCACGTGTTGTACAATTGTGTAAAAGCCAGCAATCCCACATTCCCCCCTGAATTGCAACAACAGTGTAATATATTGACTTAACATTCATAATTTTTTAAGGTCATATTACATAATTTTCCGTTCTTTCGTGTTAAAAAATAACATCACATTAATTAAAACACGTGCCAGTTTTAATGTGTTCACACCCTCCCAGAGTAATAATTGAAAGACTTCTTGGAGTGTCTAGATCAAATTAACGTTGTAAGTCACTTTCTGACAAATAGAGTTTTCGCTGGAAAAGTATCACGTGCCTCGTTTAGTGAGCAATTATCTTCATGCATCATGCTCTTCAATTTTTCGTGAGACACCCAGGAAATTTCATGTGACAAAAGTGTGCCGCGGCACACCCTTTGAAAACTTGTGATTAGTATGTAGGTCATTCATCGTTTAGCCTCTCGGCGTGAAGCATTGACAAGAATAAAATTTAAGGCATTAATAAGTTAACCCCTTAAAACCTTAAGTAATAAATTATCCACAGTGGAACACATTCAGGAAAATAACTGTGGAAACATCCATGTTTAATACTTTCCATTGTGTTACAGCAGGATTTATAATTCACTATTTTTATTTTTAAAACCTTGGTTGTGGTCGTGGCATTGTAGTGTTCAGACAACTCGCCTCCCACTAAGGTGCAGCGAGTTTGATTATCGGTGAGGTCACAGGAACTTTTGTATTTGGGGAAACGTGGTCGACAATACTGTTGGCAGGTGGGTTTCTTTGAGGCACTCCCGTTCTTCCCATCCTTACATTCTGCCGTGGCTCCATCTTCACCTCACTTCACATTCAGCGGCGCTCAAGACTTTGCTGTTCAACGCTGACCAAAATCTCTTAATTTTAAGGTGCTTCAGTCCGTAGTGAGCGTCTTGGTCAGGGCGTCACACTCGTACGGCAAGGAGGACGGACAAGAGTCATAAATGGTTTCCCACAATTTTAGCATATTAAATTTTTTTTCTTTGTGATATAAAATAAGGTGTTGATAAATGTATATCAATGGATTTAAACAGTTTTCCAAAACCGAATAAGAGTAACGTAACATTCTTAAAGCGAAACGGTTGAAACTTCTCCAAGTCGGCCAATCTGACTGCATATCTCTTATAACTGCTCCACTTGAATGAGTAAAATTCTGCTGATCATTTTAATTGCGTGTATTCCCTGATTAAAAAAGTTATTTCTGCCTATTCTGAACGAATTGCATGGACCTGGCAGTTAAACATACGTAAATTCCACTGATTCGCCTGCAGATAACAGCTAATTAATTAAATATTCAGTAAAATAATTTTACTGATTGAAATCATCTGTGAATATATAGAGTGAAGGAATTTCAAATGTACATTTTGTTTTTGCAGAGACTCCAAAATTCGACAACATTAATACGTTATCAATGTCATACAAATGCAATTAATAATATTTTCTTGAAATTTTTTATGTGATTAGCCAATATTTCAATTTTAAATTTTGTGATGAAATCTAATATTAGAATGGAAAGAAGTGTGAACCCATGCCGCATTTGAACCAAATGTCGTATTTCAAATAAATTTCAACTTGAATCTGTTGTGACTTCAAGAAAACTCTTTAGCCGTACCCAAAACTTTGTATAGGCTATTCACGGTAAAATGAGCACTTAGGAAAGTTCTCTCATTTGGAATAATAGTCAATAAATATATTTTATTTTAGACTTAGACGTTAACTTTTGAGTGCGGTGAAATCTGCACACTGTGTTTATTACATATAACGCAATATTAGTTTTAAAAATAGTTAAAGGATAAAAAATGGCTAAAATAAAGGTAATAGGGCCTCAAAAGTGCTCACTTTACCGTGAAAAGCCAATATTAGAAANCTAGGGCCTCAAAAGTGCTCACTTTACCGTGAAAAGCCAATATTAGAAATTACTTTTTTAACTTATATTATAAAGATTGTAATTTAAAATGGTTATATTCACCTCTTTAAAAATAAAAAATTATGAATATTATTTTACAAATTATTTGGTGTTTTATTAACACGATACGAAAACATATAATGACTCGAAAGTCTAGAGAACGTTTCAGTTTTTGAGTGACCTTTTTTTTTTTGTTTTTTTTTTGTTACTGTTTCAGAGAAGCGAGTTGGCAATCCGATAGTTAAAAGACCGCTATAAAGAGAATGTCTTAAGNTTTTTTTGTTACTGTTTCAGAGAAGCGAGTTGGCAATCCGATAGTTAAAAGACCGCTATAAAGAGAATGTCTTAAGCTACTTAGCAAAACCCTGGACGTGAAACCAACAGCTAGATTTGGGTTTCATTTCCAGAGTTTAAGGAACCCGTCTACCTGGAGCTGTTTTCCACGTTTGAGGCCATAAGGCGCGGGAGTGATAAGGGCGACAATGCCACGCACATCAAGTGTGCCATCGAACTTATAGGAGCAAGACTCTGAACTGGCGTGTAGTGTTCTCGTTGCGCTGCGTGTACCTACGGAATTTTAAGGGGTGGTCTTATCATTTTATTGGTAGAAATTATGTAGCAAAGTTTAACGAAGGGCCCTACACTAGTTTCGCAGGAATTCACCCACAATAACTTAAGCTATAGCAGACTGAAAATGTCGTTCTTGGACATGTTGGAAAGTTTCAGAACAATGTTTGCAATAAGCGCGATTTGTTTAAAGTTGTGTTCCGCCCTAGCCTCGAGGGTTATTCCTTTTCATGTGCGAACAGTTTGTGTANTTTCAGAACAATGTTTGCAATAAGCGCGATTTGTTTAAAGTTGTGTTCCGCCCTAGCCTCGAGGGTTATTCCTTTTCATGTGCGAACAGTTTGTGTATACATGAAATAGCATGTTCTGAAAACGTGTATTACGGCGACACTGCAGCCCAGTTCGCGCACCAGGTAGACGGCCGCCTAAAACAGAAAAGTGTGATGGTAGTTGCGGTTGGGGGGG